>VIAB01012341.1:46439-63564 GCA_009801035.1 Oophaga pumilio
CAAAAATTCTGCCGGGGTATGTAAACTTTTGAGCACATCTGTATGTTGCTTTATGCATTGTTATTTACAGACCCCAGTACCATATTTGCTTTCAATTCACGAGGGGTAAACTGGAGAGATGCTGTAGAGTACATGCTAGCATGTCAGTCACACATCTGGCCAGATTTGTTTAGAAATTCATATCATCAAATCTAATTGGAGCAGCCAAAATGTGTATTAGTTCCAATGTGAAAGAGCTGATTTGGCTTTCAATGTAGGGGGAGAAATTACTTTTGGCAAACAAGCACCAGAAGCAGATTAGGAGAACACATTTTTAGGCTACTTCTTTGACTTGATTTTGTGTGTTTTCTGAAATGTTACACGATATGATGTGTATTGCATTACCTACATGGTAATATAATAGATTTACTGTCGTCACACTATTGTTATGGGTGAATGTTGTATATGTTGTATATTAGATTTGGATAATATGGAGAGGGCAATAGATGGGCTTAGTGGGTTTTGTTTTGTTGCTGCACCATATACAGTGGGGAAAATAAACATTTGATATACTTCCAATTTTGCAAGTTTTCCACCTACAAAGAATGGAGAGGTGTGTAATTTTTATTATACTGTGGTAGATCGGCTCACTCAGCTGTATACGGAGGTAGACATGGGAACACTTTCTCTTTAAGACCTTAAAGGGAACCTGTCACCCCCCCAGGGCCTTTTTAAGTAAAAGAGCCACCTTTAGCAGCACTAAGGCTGCATTCTGTGAAGGTGGCTCTTAGGTTTCTGATCGCTAGGAACGCTGAAATAGACAGTTTTATAATTTGTCCGACACACCACTATTGTGTCCGGAAGGTATGCCCCTGTGTCAACGGCCTCAGTGGTGTCAATCATCCCCCTCTTGTTTCCGGCCCCCGCCTCCTCTCCTTCTTGTGACGTCACCAGTGCCTGCGTGTAGCGGCGGCACCAGATCCCACCCCGCAGTGTGTTATGATGTACAGTACAGACCAAAAGTTTGAACAGACCTCATTCAACGATTTTTCTGTATTTTCATGACTGTGAAAATTGTAGGATCACACTGAAGGCATCAAAACTATGAAGTAACACATGTGGAATTATACATTACACTTTACAAAAAAGTGTGAAACAACTGAAAATATGTCTTATATTCTAAGTTCTTCAAAGTAGCCACCTTTTGCTTTGATTACTGCTTTGCATGCAGAAAAGGTGAACGGATGGACTCTACATGCCTAGTTCCCACCGTGAAGCATGGAGGAGGTGGTGTAATGGTGTGGGGGTGCTTTGCTGGTGACACTGTTGGGGATTTATTCAAAATTGAAGGCATACTGAACCAGCATGAATACCACAGCATCTTGCAGCAGCATGCTATTCCATCCGGTTTGCGTTTAGTTGGACCATCATTTATTTTTCAGCAGGGCAATGACCCCAAACACACCTCCAGACTGTGTAAGGGCTATTTGACCAAGAGGAGAGTGTTGGGGTGCTATGCCAGATGATCTGGCCTGCACAGTCACCAGATCTGAACCCAATCGAGATGGTTTGGGGTGAGCTGGACCGCTCACCGCTTCAATTTTGAATAATACCCAACAGTGTCACCAGCAAAGCACCCCCACACCATCACACCACCTCCTCCATGCTTCACGGTGAGAACCAGTCATATAGAGTCCATCCGTTCACCTTTTCTGTGTGCAAAGCAGTAATCAAAGCAAAAAGTGGCTACTTTGAAGAACCTAGACTATAAGACATATTTTCAGTTGTTTCACACTTTTTTGTAAAGTGTAATGTATAATTCCACATGTGTTAATTCATAGTTTTGATGCCTTCAGTGTGATTCTACAATTTTCATAGTCATGAAAATACAGAAAAATCTTTGAATGAGAAGGTGTGTCCAAACTTTTGGTCTGTACTGTATGTATGTATATGGTGTGAAGACATACCTCCCGGACACAATAGCGGTATGTCAGGCAAATTTTAAAACTGTCTATTTCAGCATTCCTAGCGATCAGAAACCTAAGAGCCACCTTCACAGAATGCAGCCTTAGTGCTGCTGAAGGTGGCTCTTTTACATAAAAGGCCCTGGGGGGGTGACAGGTTCCCTTTAACTGGTTTTTAATATATGCGGCATAAACCATGGTGAAATAAAAAGAAACACGGCCCTTTGGGCAAAAACAGGAAAAACAGAACAAAGTAGTAACACAAAGCACAGTCCTTATGGAAGCGGGGATCCGCCCGCTCAGGGTTAGCAAAACACACAGTTCAGATTAGCACAAACACTTTTCTGGAGGTAGCTTCTCCAGACACACTGAACACTGAATGCCTCAGGAGGACAACTGTTTAAACCCCAGACCACACCCTGTGGTGGAGATAAGGTGGACAACCTCCCACCTGCTCTATGATTGTCCACAAAACCTAGCCCTTAAAATGGCCAATTAACCCCGCTAAACACATAGTGTGCTGGAGCAAACTTCTGGGTTTCAAATCACTGAAGCTAACAGCCTCAGTGAAACATATCTCCCCCTAGTACTTTGCCAGTGACTTTGTCACAGTAGGTACACTTCAGCTGTGAGAGACAGAATCTAAAAATAAAACCAGAAATCACATTGTATGATTGATTTTTAAATATTTAATTTTCATCTTATTGCATGAAATAAGTATTTGATCACCTACCATCCAGCAATAATTCTGGGTCTCACAGACCTGTTAGGTTTTCTTTAATAAGCCCTATTACTCTGCACTCCTTACCTGTATAAAAGACACCTGTCCACACAATCAGTCACACTCCAACCTCTCCTCCATGGCCAAAACCAAAAAGCTGTCTAAGGACACCAGGGACAAAATTGTAGACCTGCACAAGGCTGGGTTGAGTTACAGGACAATAGGCAAGCTGCTTCATGAGAAGCACAATTATTAGAAAATGGAAGAAACACAAGATGACTGTCAATCTTCCTCGGACTGGGGCTCCATACAAAATCTCGCCTTGTGATTCTGAGAAAGGTCAGGAATCAGCCCAAAACTACATGAAAGGTTCTGAAGAGAGCTGAGACCACGGTCTCAAACATTACCATTTGTAACACACTATGCCATCATGGCTTAAAATCCTGTAGAGCTAGCAAGGTCTCCCTGCTCACACTAGCACAAGTCCAGGCCGGTTTGAAATTCAACAATGACCATCTGGATGATCCAGAGGAGGCATGGGAGAAGGTCATCTGGTCAGAGGAAACTAAAATTGAACTTTTTAACTGCACTCGCTGTGGTTGGAGGAAGAAGGATGAATACAACCAAAAGATCAGGCCAACTGTACTGTATTGAAGGGAGGAAAGATGAGGTCATATATCATGAGATTTTGGCCAACAATTGCCTTCCTTCCATAAAAGCATTGAAGTTGAGACATGGCTGGGTCTTCCAGCATGACAATGACCTAAAACACGCAGCCAGTGGCTCCATAAGAAGCAATTCAAGGGCCTGGAGTAGCCTAGCCAGTCTCCAGACCTGAACCGAACTACAGGAAACGTCTGACCTCTGTAATTGCAAAAAAGGTTTATCTACCAAATATTAAGTTTTGTTTTTCTGTTGTATCAAATACTTATTTTATGCAATAAATGCAAATTAACTATGTAAAAATTAAGCAAAAAACATACATGCTGCTTTTTTTGGATTTTTTTTTAAGTTTTTTGGTTTTGATTCATCTTACTACTTGAAAACCAATGTTCTCCCAGTGATTTTACCTTCAGGTTTGTATATATTAGTTTAGGACCAGGCCATTTACCGTTGTGCCTGAACAGGCACAATTTGCTTTCTTTTTTTTCATACATATGGTTTAAAAAGCTGTACATTTTTTTCTTGTTTGGATATTTAAATATGTGTTCCATCTATCTTTTGTAATACATGGGGCTTCATTTTGTTTTAGTTTCATGCTCTATTTTTCTGTTTTGTTTTTTTTTTAGCTGAAACCATGCGATATTGGTGAGAAACTAAAGGAAAAAATTCTATTTACTCATTTTTCATTTATTTCACATATTGTTCCCCCCCAAAAAAAAAGATCATTAAAGACCTTTAGGTGAAATTTTATCATTTACCGTAGATACTTTTTTGTTAATCTGATTTCCCCTGTAAGTGGGGCTAGTACATACGCCCCAATTACAGTGGGTGCAGCCTCCTTGCTGCATAGCAAAGCTAACTGTGTATTCTAGAACTCAGCAGCTCCTGCTCCGTCCCTACAGCAATCACATGACCACTGGGACCGGAGGATGAAGCACTATAAGTGCTTCCTATTAATGTATACACAGAGCTTCATCAGAGCAGTGTAATTAACTATAGAGCAGATCGAGATGGTAATAAATCATCCCTGCCTTTTCTATAGAGAGCTCAGCTGTGTCTGAAAAGAAGAATGCAGACTACCCAGACTTTTAAAGTCTATGGGTGGCATGGAAGTAGATAAATAGGGACCAGCCCACTTTGTTTTTCCACTGCTCCTTACAGCACAATAGCAGACTTAAGCTACCCCGCACAGTAGCTCCCCCACACATTATCAGTGACTTTATCTTAAAGAGAACAAAAAGATCAGCAGTCTGAAATCAGGCGAGCAATTTCATGTGTCCAGGGTCCCTATAGATATTAGACTGTCAGCTAAACCCATCAGTATGTAGAATGATCTATGATAAACTAATGGATTAAATTATGGCATATGCATAGAGGCTCCTTATATACATTCTCTGCGTTATGATGTATATAGAAAAGCACCGTTCCAATCCAGCAATGTTCACTGTCAGCTCCATTATGCTGCCTGTTTATGTTTGTCCTCTCAGCTTTCAGATTTCATTTTCTTCATCATACATATGTGCTTGGGAAGTGTGGGCCTAATTCAGCTTTGTGTATATATGGCAGTGAAACAGCTGGAAAAACACCAGCTGAGGATCAAAATACGAAACCCAGACCAAGATATGGGAATTTAGGCCAGATTTCTATGAAGTCAACGCCAGCTGCTGCAGTAAACCATGGATAAATTGCCAAAAAGTGCTGGAGCCTGGGGGAAGGAGGAAGCTTTCCCTTCACATTGTAGACATCCATAACTTCAGCCATTGGAAACCAAAACCAGCTGAATATAGGTGGCACAATTATGGCAATTGGACTAAGTATGCCAAGTGGTATGGACTGACCACACAATTTACGAGAATTTAGCTTACAAGGAATTTAAGTATTTCTTTTTCTATCTTTTATGAGATGTGCAGTGCTGCAATGAGCCATGCTTAAAGGTGGTAGGAGGAAAGGAGGTGTTTAGCATGACCAAAAGGGTTGGCTATGTATATGGGCAAGGCAGTGATACAGAATTATACCTCGGGGGAGGACCCAAAATGACACTCTATTTTCTCAATACTTATTAGCTAAATATTCTTTTTAAAATAATATAATATTAGATACAGTTTATATTAGTTACACGTTAATGTGGATATTCCATTCTCCATAACATTGGGTCAGCCCTCAGCCAATCTGGAAGTACTATACACCGCATTCTAAATTGTTATGCAAATGCTATTTTTCTCTGATTTTCCTAAATGGCTGATGCAAATAAATGTGTATAATGTTCAAATCATCAACCCTTGGGGTATAAATCACATTTTATTGGATAAACCTCACAATGATAACAGTATTTTTTTAAAAACTAAAAAGAAGCTCAAAATGTACAGTACTAAATTATTATACACAACAGAGTTTCCAAACATTTTACAGTTTGTAAAGAACTAAAAATTGGCATTTGTTGAATTTACAGCATTAAGACATCACATTTACTGAAATCAAAAGATTTTTCAATCAAAAACATCTTCTGATCACCTGTACGGCATTACACAAATGTGTCCATCATCCCCTAACTCCCCCTGTATACCACCAAAAATACCTTTTTATTCCCCCCACGCAGTATGTAAATGCTTTTGGTCTGGTCCAATGATTGTCCTTTACTGTGCGTCTGTGCCGCCTCCTTTCCCAAAAGCCGTCCTCCAGCTTTCATTGATGTGGGTGACACATCCAGTGTTATCCACATAGCTGAAAGAGATCTCGCGCCTGCACATTCGCATCGTCGGCTCGCGCAGGCGCACTTTGTTCTGCCTTACTATGGGCAGTGCACAAAACATTACCGAGCAATGTCATTCCGGTGAATAGGTTCTAGTAAAAGAGCTCGAATGACATTTCCCAAGAGCATATGCAGAAATGGTTTTCACTCTGCACCCAATAGGCCAGGGCAAAGTGCGCCTGTGGGAGACGACTATGCTAATGTGCAGGCATGACGTCTATTTTGACTATGTGGGTGACGCTGGACACGTCATCCATACCAATCAAAGCTGGAGAATGGCTTTCGGGGGCAAAGAGGCGGCACAGTTGCCCAGGAAATAACTCCCATGGGACCGGACCAAAAGCATTTATGTGCAGTGCATACAAAATAAAAAGGTATTTTGGGTGGTATACAGGGATTGGGAGTTAGGGGATGATGGACACATTAGTGTAATGAAGTACAGACTCTCAGAAAGGTGATGGCATTGGTTCACACACTAAAAAACTGGTGACAGGTTCCCTTTAATAATGTGAAACATCCTTCTTAAGTAGCTTTCCTTTAATTGTGCTCACCTGGCCTAAACTAATTATCACAGGTGTTTGAGATTGATTTCAGTGATTGAAGGAGCCCTGAGATACAGCACCATCCGTGAGTTTATTTCAAAACAAAATATGAACTCTTTACGACACGCAAATCGGAACGCATTATAGAGAGGAAGGTGACCTGTCCACATCATGTTTTATGGAGATGTACAGGTCATCATCAGGACAACGTGTGATACCAAAGAAAGGACTGTTTCCACTGAACACCATTCTATGAAATAAAAAAAGGATATTTTAGCAAGGTTTGGCTGTAATTTATCTTATGTGTTCTGGCTTTTAAGGTAGATTGTCAATACCATGAACAAAACCCAAAGCACTAAAATGCCAAGTGTGAAGCTTTTTTTGTAGCTAACCTGCCAAGATGTGGAAGGTGAGGACAGGTTGTGGGAATGTGGGAAACTGTTGGTGAAAACTGCGGTTCTCTTATATCCATATTTTTAGCTGTTTCAGATATTCAAAAATGCTGATTATGAACTGTTCAGTGGTAAATATGACTGGTGCAATTCCCAACTCTGCAATAGAGTTAAGTCATGAACTTCAAAAGATAATGTATCATCAGAAAATTACTATTTAGATCAAGTTTTCAGAAACATATTTTGTGTTTTCTACTTTTAGGAATATCCATATTAAACCCAAACATGCACTTTTCATGTTCTTTCTGCATCTCCGCTTTCAGCTTTGAGGATAACGTAAAAGGGTTATCAGATTAAAAAAGAAAATGGGTGACACTTGAGAAAAGCAAAATAAGTATAACTTTCCCACTGAAAACCCTGCTGCTTCAAGCAATGCCTCTCTACTGCTTCCCATAATTCTTTGTTGACGGGCTACATCTACAATTCGTGACCGCTGTGGCCAATCACTAGCTAAGAAGTCTTATCCCATCATTGCTGCAGACATGTCAAAAAAGATGTTCAGGAAGCTATTTTTATTTATTTATTTATTTTACTCACTTATATAGCACCATTAATTCCACAGCGCTTTACAGACATTATCGTCATGGTCCCCATTGGGCTCACAATCTAGATTCCCAACAGTATGTCTTTGGAGTCACAGCACTTAACAGACATTATCGTCATGGTCCCCATTGGGCTCACAATCTAGATTCCCTATCAGTATGTCTTTGGAGTCACAGCGCTTTACAGACATTATCGTCATGGTCCCCATTGGGCTCACAATCTAGATTCCCTATCAGTATGTCTTTGGAGTGTGGAAGGAAACCGGAATACACAGAGAAAACCCACGCAAACATGGGGAGAACACACAAAATTCTTGCAGATGTTTTCCTTGGTGGGATTTGAACCCAGGACCCCAGCACTGTAAGGCTGCAGTGCTAAACACTGAACCGTTGTGATGCCCTATTTTTTAGGAATTAACTATAGCCCATTTTTTCTTAAACAACAACTGTCAGAGATACCAAAAAGGACCTTCAGTACATGTATATGAGTGTATTTACTCATCTGGTACTAGTTTCATGCTTGATGTATGTATCATTTCGGACCTCCACATGTATGGATTTTTTTTTTTCTATTTTTTTCTTTTTCTTTTTTCATTCTTCATTTGTCTATATAATATGATGTATAAATTTGTAGTGATTTCTCTTTATTTTTCTTATAGTAAAAGGTACGTCTTGATAAAGGCTGGATTATGCCGAAATGTCGATGATTTGATTTATGTACCTGTTCTATTTTCACAATTTTGTGGTTGCTGATTTTTTCTGGAATAAAATTGACCTTCTTGCATATTTAGTGTGCCGGAGTTTACTATATGCTGCTATTGTGGCACAGTGGGTCCATGATCCACATGAGTGACAACCTTTTATGAAATAGACTATTTTTACTCCAGTGAGCCCCTTTAAGTCTGCTGTGTGCAATCTGACCTGGTATGATATAGCTTCACACAAGGTCAGGTCCATAGAATAGGAATGGATCCCACTAGTTACTCCTTCATGTGCCCATCATTGCATTGAAAACAAAGTGTGATGCATGTCTTGTAGTCAATACTTGTGTGGCAATAAACTTTCCCCAAACCCTAAAGAAAAGTTTTGCTCTCTTTCTTCTTATATAACAAAGTTTCTATTCATCCCTTCTAAAAAAGGAACGCTTATTTTTGATATTAATCCGTGGGGGGACATATTTTGAGTCCAACAATGTAAAATAATTGTATGGGTAGCTGCCACTCATAGATATGAGATCTAGCTTGATGTCTCATAAATTAAATAGAATGTTTCTCTAGAATATTGACTAAAGCCCAGTCTGGTGTTTTATGAGATTTCATGATCCATTTTTATACATCTCGGTAAAGTATAGCTGTAATAAGGTGTAACAGACGCTGCTTTTACTTAGTAAAGCCAAAAAGCAAAGCTGTAGGTCAAATATTGTAAAAGATCAAGGTAACTCTCACCCCTACAAATCCCAAGAATTGGGATCCCAAAATACCATGTAAGTTGAGTAGTAGTGAACCTGCATGACCACGGCTCCATTTACTCTTTTGGGTCTTTGTGAACAGTATTGCAACCTTCACTCACATAGACAATGAATGGACCTGCACACTACCATAAGACTCCTGCTGTTGTGATGGTTGGGGGTCTCAGAAATTGATTATTAATTTATTTTCTAACCCGGATAGGTGATAATGTTGTTGGTGGGATAACCCCCTTTAACTTCCTAAAGTATATTGTAGCTTAAAGTGGAATAAGTCAGCTGGTTTTTCTCATTTAATCTGAGAGCATCTTATTGTAGGGGCAGAGACCCTGATTCCATAGATATGTTACTTATTAGGCTGTGTGCTGTAGTTTCAGTATAAGCAGTGTTTTATCAGCAGGAGACTATCACTAGAGGACTAGATCTCACGTGCAGACCTGTCAGGCTAATCCATGTAACCCCGCCCCCACCACTGATTGGCTGCTTGCTTCAGCCCCGCTATGTGTAGCTAACATGCTCATCTGCTATGAGCGGCAGCCACAGAGCAGCACTCATAGCGATCCGGTAATGACAACCACATGGGTTTCCTGCAGACCCTGCGTTGTCTTACCAACCCATGTGACAGTTCATGTGACATAGAGGCCGATGTATGGGGTTTGTGACTCGCTTCTGGCGTGAGCATGTTAAATGCCGGTGTCGGAGATTGATAGCGGCATTTAACATGTTAACAGCTGCGGGTGGAACCAGCTTCTACAAACGGCTGTAAGGGGCACATGACAGCTGATCAGATAAGCTGTCATGTGACAGAAAACATGCGGGCTCAGCGCCAGAACCCGTATGGTGTGCGGGGACAAGACCTTTGACGTATATATACATCAAAGGTCGTAAAGGGGTTAAACTTCCTCAAATTAAATAATTGGGGAATTACTATGTATGCCATTTCCTACGTATATGTTTTTAAACTGGATACAAGGTGAGCTTCACCTGAGCACTAGCACAACATGATGGAGTATTCAGGAAACCTTACAGCAGTGCTATCCTGTAGAAGAAAGTGAAAGGAGCAGTTTTAGAATATTTGGAAAGCAGTGTCCTAACATCTTGTGCTATACGTTTTAGTGTTATTAATAAGCAGCTATAAAATATTACAACTGTCCCTCCATGTCTGCATTGTGGTTTTTTATTTATTCATTTTTTTTGTTATTTTCATACAGTACATTAAACATACACATTAATATACTACAATGTACAGAACATAAGTTGCAGATGTTTAATCTGGATCTGTGGCTGTGAAAATGTCCTGGCAGATTAGTGAAAGGACAAATACGGTATTCATTATCTATCATTCATGAAATCTTGTAAATTCTTCCAAAACTGTCCTGGGTTTCATACTTAATAATATTATTGTCATTTCTCTGCAAAATTGCTTTTTATTGAGCTATTTTGAAAACAGTCAATAAATGTAGAATAAAGTGATCTAATAATGCAAATGTGGGAATACCTACAAGTGTATCTCACAAAATTAGAATATCATCATTTATTTCAGTTCTTCAATGCAAAAAGTGAAACTCATATATTATATAGAGTCATTACAAACAGAGTGATCTATCTCAAGTGTTTATTTCTGTTAATGTTGATGATTATGGCTTACAGCCAATGAAAACCCAGAAGTCATTATCTCAGTAAATTAGAATACCATATTTTTCGGATTATAAGACGCTCCGGATTATAAGACGCACCCCAAATTTTAAGGAGAAAAATAGGATTTTTTTTTTTAATAAAATGGTGGTGCTTGTTATAATCCATGCGTCTTATTGCTTACTGGGGGTTGTGGCTTCGGTGAAGCGGGTTCCCAGGGTCGCTGCTGGAGGAGGCAGGAGAGGGGTGATGCTGCAGGCTGGGATGAGAAGGTGCTCTTATGTGCGGCACGCCGCTGCAGGTGTCTGGTGCTGCTGCGGTGTCCGGCGCTGCTGCAGGTGTCCGGCGCTGCTGCAGGTGTCCGGAGCTGCTGCAGGTGTCCGATGGGGGTGCTGGAGAATTAAATTTCCATTTCCAATAAGCTTGTCAGCAGAGGGAAGCATAAAGTGCTCTAAAATTTCCTGGTAGACGGATGCACTGACTTTGGTCATGATAAAACTCAGTGGACCTACACCAGCAGATGTCACGGCTCCCAAATCCATCATTGATTGTGGACACTTCACACTAGACCTTGGAAATCAAGGTCCCAGAGTCTGGAGGAAGAGTGTAGAGGCCACAATCCAAGCTGCTTGAGGTCTAGTGTGAAGTTTCCACAATCAGTAATGTTTTGGGGAGCCATGTAATCTGCTGGTGTAGGTCCACTGTGTTTCATCAAGACCAAAGTCAGCGCTTCATGCTTCCCTCTGCCGACAAGCTTTTTGGAGATGGAAATTTCAGTTTCCAGCAGGACTTGGCACCTGTCCACACTGCCAAAAGTACCAATACCTGGTTTAAAAACAACAGTATCATTGTGCTTGATTGGCCAGCAAACTCGCCTGACCTTAACCCCATAGATAATCTATGAGGTATTGTCAAGAGGAAGATGAGAGACACCAGACACAACAATGCAGACGAGCTGAAGGCTGATATCAAAGCAACCTGGGCTTCCATAGCACCTCAGCAGTGCCACAGGCTGATCGCCTCCATGCCACGCCACATTGATGCAGTAATTGATGCAAAAGGAACCCAGACCAAGTATTGAGTGCATTTACTGAACATACATTTCAGTAGGCCAATATTTCGGATTTTAAAATAATTTTTCAAGTTGGTGTTATAAAGTATTCTAATTTACTGAGATAATAACTTGGGTTTTCATTGGCTGTAAGCCATAATCATCAACATTAACAGAAATAAACATATGAAATAGCTCACTCTGTTTGTAACGACTCTATAATAGATGAGTTTCACTTTTTGTATTGAAGAACTGAAATAAATTAACTTTTTGATGATATTCTAATTTTGTGAGATGCATCTGTATGTGCTTGGCATTAAAGCGGCAGTGGCTTACCATGTTTCAGTGGTAGCTACTCTATTTCTGTGCTCTAAATCACATGTATTATTATTATTATTATTATTATTATTGTGTAGTAATGGCTATTTTCTAATATTTGAAACTGGAGTTCTATGTATCCATTTTTATCTGTTATGAAATGATTTTGCATGTCTGGGATACTGTATCCAGTATTCTCACCAGCTATAAGGACACTAGTTATATATGTTGATATTGCATTGCAGGCACTGCATCGGTTGCGGTTGCTGGACTTCTTGCGGCTCTTCGTATAACAAAGAATAAATTGTCCGACCACACAATTCTGTTCCAAGGAGCTGGAGAGGTACAGTGACTTCTGAAGCATTTTGTGGGGCATTTAATATTCTTTTCAAGCAAATATTCTGTCTTCTCAATTACTAATAAAAATCTTTGTCAGCCTTTATGAGCAGAGCACTTTTCAGTGGCGTATTCGCCAAGATTGCAGTTCAGGATGTTTTCAATAATGGCCCATATGGGTTTTCATGACCCTATGATGCTTAGGTAAAGAAATTCTATTAAATAATAATAACAATTTTATTTCTGTAGCGCCAACATATTCCCCAGAACTTTACTGTTATGATTCGGTAACCGAGGAGGATAATAAGGAAATTGGCTAGGCAACCAGACACCCAGAGAGGTTGGTAACTTAGCGGATTGCAGACCCCTAAACTGACAACACAACTAGAATTAGCCGTGGGACGTACCTACGATGCCCTAGACGCCTCGACACAGCCAAAGAGTTAAATAAGCCTAAAGAGAGAAAAGGGAAAGCTGAACTGCCCCTGAGTAGAGCCCCAAAGGACTAGATAGCCCCCAAACATATATTGCCGGTGATACAGATGAGGTGCAAAACACAGGCAGAAAATAGAGTAAGCAAATGCTGGGGCCCAAACTGTCTGGATAGAACAGGACAGGAAAGGATACTGTCTGCAATCCCGCAAAAACCTTAAGAAAAGTTCCAATCACGTCTGATAAGCAAAAATACTGAGGCCACTCGACCTCTCCCCAACTAAATCAGAACTCTGGTGTGAACTGGATGCAAAACAACAGATACTGAAATAACAGGGGACTAGAAATACAGAAAAGACTGACATAAGCTGTGGCAAAGGAAAATAGAGTCCAGCACCGGTCCCAGCAGGGAACCTGGCTGAACTCACACCAGCAAGGCGGGGAACAGAGAAAAGCAAAAAGGGAAAAATGCCACAGATTAAAACTGACAAATAACTTATCTGAAAGATGCAGGACAAAGCAGGGAGCAAGCAGACTTCCAGAAGCTCAGGAAGAAAACCAAATCACTGGCAACAACTAAGGGAAGGCTGCTCACTTAAATCTCTCCAGTCTGTAACACCTGACCTCCAATCATCCTCTTCAGGTGAATGACTTCTGTCAGCCAGACCAGCTCCATTACCAGCAGCAACCACCAGAGGGAGCCCAAACTCAGAAGCCAGATCAAAAGTGTTCACAACACTTTACATTTTAGAAGGGACTTGTACAGACAAAAGACATTACAGCATAACAATAAACACATAGATCAAAAACAGATACCAAGAGGAATGAAGGCCCTGCTCGCAAGCTATACAATCTATAAAATGTGTGGCCATATATACTATAAAAATAGTGACCAGTGTTGAAGAGTCACTATCTTTTGTTAAGGTGGACAATCCCTTTTTAAATGAAGTAGTCCTCCTTGTAAAAATAAAAATGACAGATACTCACCTCCTGCACCAGCTCCATTCCATAATGTCAGTGCTGGGTCTCTTTGTATGACATTGTTATGCTACATGAACCAATCAGCAGCCGCTAATGGGCTGCTGCCCTTCTTCCACTTGTACAAGTTCATCTGAGGGAAGTGAGAGCGCAGCAGCCGAATAGCGGCTTTTGATTAGCTACAGGAGTCACGTGGCATAATACTTGAATAGATAAGCGCGTGCACAGCTTTAGTAGGTGCCAGAGTAGGTTCCCACACCATTAACATATATTAAAAGACTCGGCAGTCAACTTAAGTGATCAAATAATTTAATGTTGTCCATACTAGTAGTAAGCAAAACGTTTCGGTCTTACATCAGATCTTCATCAGTTACAGAATAAAGTAAGGTTCTTAGGTGGACACCGTGTCTGCACGTGCCACTGAGGCACTGCGTGCTTAATCCAATATGTGCACAGGTTTGACAACCCTTGCCCTACTTTTTCATGTCACGGAATGTTTAATGATCTAGTGATCTTCAACCAAGATTATTGGTCCACCTGAAGTAATAACATTACTACGTTATTACTATGTTAATACTAGTGCTATGCCACGTATTATCTCCTAATACATGGCATAGCACTGTCACGCGAGCCAAGGGAGACACCGCCAACATAGCTGAAATGTCGGTGAAGTGGGAGGGGAGTATATGTTAATTTACAAGGAAGACTACTTAATTTAAACTAGGGTTGCCCAATTAGTGGACAGCCCTTTTCACAAATGTGTTGAGGACATTATTCTGAGGCACTTACAGGTTCTCCTCCTGCATTTCCTGACAGCCTTCCTCACAGACTGCATATTAAAAATGGCTGCTTATGGAGGAGAATGTGAACAGACCTGTGCATCAACCTCCTTTAATTGAAAAACACTGTACTTGGGAAAGCCATTATTCTAATTGGAGGAGATGGGTTTTTGGCCTGATCATATGTGTCACACCAAGGCAGGCAGAATGAGGTAGTGAACCCACTGTACCACAGAAGGACTCTGTGGAAGCTGAACCCTAGAAACCAGCCGGACAAGTACGTCAGATAAATTGCAAGGCTTTATTTAGGATAACAAACAAGAGAACCCAGCGGGGAAAGCCCCCTGGACTGAAACATCGAATTCCCCCAAGGGAGTACCAGCGAGCGAACCCCTTAATAGGGATTGTCCCAGCACAACCAAGGAGGCTCGAGTGAAACAGTTCCAAGACCAGAGGGTCAGACCCAAGAGGAATAGTGAAACAGCGGGAAAGGGGCGAGAGGACCTGGGAACTGGAGGAGAAGAAACCAGATGGTCCAGAGGATACCGTTAGAGTCCGCAGGCAGATGGCAGGCTGGAGGGACCATGGTACTAGGAGAAAACACTGAGTACTAATACAAGGCAAGACAAAGCTGAACAAGCAGGCACTGGTCTGGGACCTGAGAACGGCAACTGAGAAACAAGCACAAAGTTTCCCAGGCACCTCCCAAAGGAAGTGAGGACCTTAAATTAACACTGATCTCTCAGCGATTGGCTGAGAGTTGATTACATGCAAAAGGGTGCATTGGCCCTTTAAATCCTCTGACAGCAGCGCGCGCACCCTATGATCGCTCCCCTGCAACCAGGAAGAGAAGGAGCAGAGGAGACACGTCGAGATGACGCCACAGTCAGAGGAGACATCGCTGGAGCGTGGACTGGGTGAGAAGGAATGCGGGATCTGAGGAATGCCTGTGGGCAGACGATCTCCCTGAACCCTGGAGACAGGTCGCGCCGGCCGGAGAGCTACAATATGCTTCTCCATCAGCAATCATTTTTAGAACAGGAGACATATGCTGCCTGTAAGGAAGGCTACATTAACAAGAGCAGGGGTAAAACCTATAATACTTACATATTAATAATCATTACAAAATCATGTTCCCAACACATCTGCTAGAATGAAGAAAAAGGGGACAACCACATTAAAGGCATTGTCCACTCTTCTGATGAAAGTCTGCAGTCACTCTCTGAGACTTCAGACTTCTGAATCATTACAGTGTACACCACTTGCTGTCAGGATTCTCCAGTGTTGCAAGCAATGACATGACTGCAATTATGCAATTGGTACACACATGCCGATTAGACGTGCCTAATTCAACACAAGTGACTAATACTACTTGGAATGTAGCTGGAAGTATGCAAATCGCAAACTTGCGATCAAGTGGCCACCTTCTCTCACAGGCAACTCAGGTGAATCCTAACAGCGTTCGTATGCAAAAGTTTGCAAAGTGACTACAGACTTTTATCAAAAGACTGGACAACCACTAACTATTTCGTACTTTTAAAAATGAAAATCCTCCAAAAATAGTGTGTATTTGTATTATTCAACTTTAAATAACACTACATGTTTTTTTTTTATTTTGAGGCTGCCATGGGAATTGCTGACTTAATAGTTATGGCAATGGAGAAAGAAGGGAAGCAAAGAAATGAAGCAATAAAGAAGATATGGATGGTGGATTCCAAAGGGTTGATAGTTAAGGTATGATTGTTCAATCAGTTATTAAATATCATGATAACTAATACCTCTTAAAGGGAATCTGTCACCAGGTAATTTTTATGAAATTTTTTCACCATTTTTATGCAGTTGTCCACAGATTGGTAAAGTTCTGACCATGTTTGCTTTTGGGAGACTCTACCTCTCTAACATGCTCTTATTATACACAGTCAGCCATGTGTCTAAGTTGAAAATTGATACTCCAGCTGTTTTTTTATTAGCACCACTTTTCCATCATTTTGTTAGCCTCATTCCAACTTTTTTGAGATGTGCTGCTACCATCAATCTCTAAATGAGTCTTTTTTTTAAAGGAAATGGAAAATGTGTAACTTTTAACTTCTGATATGTATTCTATGTTCCGTTCTGAGTTAAACATGACTATTAGAGATTTGCAAATCATTGCATTCTTGTTTTCTTTACATCTCACACAGCATGCCAACTTCTTGTAATTGGGATTTTACTTTTATAAAAAAGAAGAAAAAAGTATTGGTTTATCACCATATTCTGACAGTAATACCTGTCGGTGTAACCTTTTCGCTGTGAATCCATGAGGACTTTTTTGTAGGACAAGCTGCAGTTTTTAATTGATACCATTTTAGTATACTTTTGATAAAATAATCAGCCATTTTGATTTTTTTCTCCTTTTTTTAGTTTCTTATTAATTGAGACACTTAGAGGCTCAGAAATACCAAATATGTTTATTTTTATTTACATTTCAGGTCGGAGGTATGATTTTAATTTACATACATACTTTTTTATATTTTGTAAAA
>VIAB01012343.1:32658-51070 GCA_009801035.1 Oophaga pumilio
CTTCTGCTCAGAATTCATTTCTAACACATTCACAACAGTGCACATAGCCTAAGAAGTCACCAGAAATGGATGGAAACAAAGTGCTGGAGAGTCCTTAAGTGGCTAGCAAGGAGTCCAGACCTAAATCCCATTGAACACCTCTGGAGAGATCTTAAAATTGCCGTTGTGAGAAGGTGCATTCACATATGAGAGACCTGGAGGAGTTTGCAAAAGAAGAGTGGTCCAAAATTCTAGATGAGAGATGTAAGAAGGTTGTTGATGGTTATTAGAAGCGATTGATTGCAGTTATTTATTTCAAAGGTGTGCAACAAAATATTAAGTTGAAGGTGCCAACAATTTTGTCCGGTCCATTAATGGGATTTTGTGTGAAATTATGTCCAATTTGCCTTTTTTTCTGTTTTTTCTTTCTGTTTTTTTTTTGTGTTGTTCCAATACACACAAAGGAAATAAAAATGTGTATAACAAAATGTGTAATTGCAATAATTGTCTGGGAGCAATTTTTAATTTTCTGTAACAATTTCAAGGGTGCCAACACTTTCAGCCATAACTGTACCTTCGAAGGCTAGTAAAGTTTCACTCCAAAGTGTAAAAATTAAAATAAAATACAGGATTAATGAAGATTGTTGCATAATATCTATTTTATTATAATCGGATAAAGCCTGTACATCAGGTACATAAAGTAGTGGGGTACAACAAGTGCCAGAAAAACATTTCAGAATAAATCAACACATTCAAGTTTCACACTTTAGGGTTTACTTTTCCTGTACATGAAAAATTGTGGATGATCCATTCCTGGTCCACTCTGGCTTAGCCTTGAAGCCCTAGAATGTCACCCATTAGCTCTAAATCCCCTACTATGGCTCCCTTTTACCCAACGTAACAAATTTTAAATCCAATAATGTCCCATTCACTTAAAATTTCGGGCCCCGTGAAATATTTCTGTCCTCATATCTCCTTTACTTCTAGCACCTCTTTGGGGTATTCTCCAATTCCCTCCAGGTGCAGAGTCTCCCTTAGCATTTCACAAATGAATCTCTCCGACATCACCAAGCTTCATCACCTATTTAATGTGATCCCTTTTTCCGTCCTCAAAGAAAAATTCCATCTTCCTTCCAAAGAAATATACAAACCTTCAAGTCAAACATTTTTTATTCCTTTATAAGAATGGCAGCTCCACCATATTCCCTCACACCATTTGAACAAAGATGTCTCCCAAAACCTCATGCACCGGGTACTACCTCCTCTATGCCCATCTAAATGATACCACCCACAGACGTCGCCTCACGTCCACCTCTCGCTGGGAACATGACATTGTCTCCACACGATCTGACGAAGACTGTTCCCAATTTTGCTACTCTACCGTGAGCCTTTTATTCAATACCTTGATGCTTCAGACTAATTACAAAGTCATGAGGAGATGGTACCTAAATCTTTCCAAAGAAGCCAAAGCCGTTCCGTGCTTCCCTCCCAATGTTTTAGATGATGTCAATCCATAGGTGATGACCACCATATATGAAAATCTGGTCACCATGGGCAGAATATAGCAACCATACTCCATTCTCCACGCCACCATTACATTTTCAAGTTACTCTAGACCAGTGTTTCTCAACTCCAGTCTTCGAGACCCACCAACAGTTCAAGTTTTCAGGATATCCTTAGTATTGCACTGGTGATAATTTCATCACCTGCTCAAGCATTAATTCCATCACTTATGCAATAGTAAGGAAATCCTAAAAACCTGACCTGTTGGTGAGTCTTGAGTGCTAGAGTTGAGAAACACTGCTCTAGGCCCTGACTCTTCTTAACAAAGTCTACCTATTGTATGTGATGTAACTCCCTCTCAGGCACATTTTTCTCCCTTCCCCTCTCTGTCCCCTTTATTGTTCAACCTTAAGCCCTTTCCAATATTGAATGTACGTCCTCTGTTTTTGCTGTGGGCTCAGGAGCTGAGCCCACATCTTTTCTTGCAGATGATGGCAGTGTTACACAGCCAGCATCTGCCTTTAACAGCCACGGGTGGAGCTTATCTCCTACTTCTGCTGTTTTCCACCAATAGATGACGCAGTAGTATTGATGATGGCTTGTCGGCTTTGGGATGAAAAAGTGCACATGTGCGGATAAGCTGTGCTCAATTCATTTATTTTTTTAAGGTTGACTCTGTGCTTAGTCTATTCTGTAGGGGCCGAGTTGTTCTTCCTATATATTGTTTATGGCAGCAACATGTTATTAAATATGTTATCACAAAAAGCCCTTTCTTATAGATAATGACCCAATCAAGGGGTATACACTTCAGATTAATCAAAATATATCCACAAACTAGGTTAACCAAAATACCCACCAATAAGAAGTGAGATTAAATTAGTATAAAAAATTTAAATTTTATTGACACTTTATTAAAAAATAGATTAAAACAACAAAGGTGCTAGCACATGAGGGACACAAATTCTCAATGTATTTGACAGATGTATGTAAATCTATATAAATCATGGCCATAAGTTTGGGACAGGTAATAAATCATTAATAAACTAATAAATCATTTTGTTGTAGTACAGATCCTATTGTGTTTTTTCAGGTACTAGGTTCAATTGCCCATATACTGGATTAAATTGATGAAATAATTTTCAAAATATAGAGCTGAGATATTTATATAGGAGTATTAATTTGCAGCTGTAGGAGCACAATGCTCATGGATGATATCAGGCAATGAAACACATTATATGCATTGTCAATAAGGTGTGTGGGATTGCTATTCATTTGGGTGCGTCATGAGGCAACACAGGAAGCTTTTCCATTAAAAATGTCCAGGCTGGTTTATTGGTACTTCATAATCCAGCCACAAGCAAAGGAAAAACAAATGGCCTTTCTTTGCAGGCAAAACAAAATAAACAGTTCTTGGCAAAGTCTCTTTAGGCTAAGTCCTAGTCACACAGGCTGGATAGCATCCAGTATACCGGCTCAGTCTGGGGATAACACACAGAAGGCCTTCTTCCTCCACACAAACACAGACCATATGTCAAACAACAGACTCCATTTTAACATGTGAACCACCCCCAGAGGTGTGTATGTGTGAGGTATATGGGCAGTCAGACCTGCCTATTTCTCAGGCTTACTGTAAAACCTGGCCCAGGTGCACCAAACAAGCCCCTTAGTACTATGTGCACTAGAGCAATACTCCAGGTTTGCATCATAGATGACATCCACCTCTGTGATACATACCGCCCATCAGCTATGTCTGGTAGCCACCTTACATACCCCCCCCTTTACCTAAAGCCATTGGGCTTGGCACCTCCTACTGCTAGACACGTGATTCTCGAAAGGGCATCAGCATTACCATATAAATTCCTGATTCTGTTCCATACAGAAGCTGAAATCCTACAGGGCTAGAAACCAGCGGGTAACTCGAGCATTTGTCCCCTTTTTTTCCTTCATCTACCTGAGTGGGGCATGGTCTGATACTAATTTAAATTTGCGCCCTTAGGCTGAAGTCACACTACCGTACAATACGGCCGAGTGCTATGCAAGAAAACATCACATAGCACTTGGCCCAGTGTTACTTTATGGGGCAATCCACATCAGTGTATTTTTAATTTGCCATACTAGGTGTGCGTGTGAAATCGCAGCATGCTGCGATTGGCACTGACACTCGGCCGAGTCTCGGCTTACTCGCACCCATATAAGTCTGTGGGTGTGACTGACTCAACACATAGCACTCGGATATTATCCGAATGCGGTGCGATATACGCCGACGCCAGCAGCGGAGGAGATGGATAAATTAATTTCTCCGCCTTGTCCGCAGCTGTGCTCCGATCCTCTCTGTGTACGAGGATCTGAGCACAGTAACATGACCCTTGGCTCCCGCTCGCAGCAGAGCAGGAGCCGAAAGTCATTAGCATATTGAATCCAAAGCTCTCGCATCCGATGCCATACGCTAGTGTGATCGGCTGTTTACGCAGAGCCACTTTCAGCTCTTGAAAGGCCGTATCCACCTCCACAGTCCATTTGGCCATAGCTGATTTCGTCTCCTTAAGGAGGTCAGTCAGGGGTGCGTCCATCAAGGCAAAGTAAGGGATGAATATGAATCCAGTAATATAACAATAAGACGGCGCATACATAACATTGCAAAAAGGTATATTGGCAAAAAACAAGTATACAGAATACTATAAGCATACAGTTGAACCGTAACAAAAGAGCACATGATATAAAATGAACAGATGGCCATAGTGTGCATAAATGGAAAGATATATACATATAAAGAAGTGTACATTGATGATAAATATGAGAACAATATTTATATATCAAAGGGTAACACTAGATACAGATAGCAGGTCTATGGCCGAAAATATACAGATAAAGAGCAAAATCATATAATCACAGTCTCCTATGAATAAGAGCGTTGATATTTAAACTAGGTTGCTATCTAAAGGACAACATACAATGACACCAAGATCTCATAAAAGGAGAACAGTAGTCGGTGGGGCATAGGATATACAAGCCCTATTAATGTATTGCTACCAAATTGGTAGCAATTCAAGAAAGTCCATAAAGAAAGCTGCTAATCTTGTGCTCTTGTATGACGATGTAGAAAACTCCGGAGGCAGACAACAGGAACATACAACGGACAATCTAAAACAGAAAGATTATACCAAAGTTAAAATCAGTTAAAATAAAAATCATGCGGACGGCGAGATGCACAATGATGACAGAACTGGGAGATCACAAGAAGGGGACAAAAGAAATGTTCTCATTGAGGTCATTAGGATGGATGGTCTGCAGTGTCCAGATCCATTTAGTCTCAGCCTGGGCCAGCCGTCTTGATAGATTCCCTCCTCTTATATTAATATTCAAAGAGTCAATGCCCCTCACTTTTAACAATGAACCATCACAATGGTCGAATTCATGAAAGTGACGAGGCAATGTTTTCAGCACGGCGGCGGCATCCGTGCAGGTCGATGCGGCTTGAATGCCCAAAACGTGCTCCCTCACACGAACTTTCAATTGTCTGGTGGTCAGTCCTACATAGAAAAGTCCACATGGGCAACTGGCACAGTAAATAACATATCTCAATGTACAAGAAATGCGTTGCCTAATGGTAAAACTCTTGGTGCCATCCGTGTTCGTAAAAGAGGAGCAACGTTCGATGTTTGGACAGGCAACGCAATTACCGCACGGCGCACAGCCAGAGCTAGTAGGAGCACCGTCTAGGAAGGTTGCGACATGTTGGCCAAGGTAATGACTGGCGGTCAAATGATCACGCAAATTTGTGGCCCGTCTGAAGGTGAAGGAAGGCTTATCTGGAAGAAACCTACCAATAACAGGGTCAACTTTAAGGATCGGCCACGCCTTCTGGACAGCCAATCGCATCTTATGATGTTGAGGATGATAAGTAGTGATAAACCTCACTGTATTAGAATTATTGGGTCGTGATGGATTGTTTTTATGGAGCAAGTCATTCTGCGTGGAATGCTTCGCTCTATGGTAGGCCATCTTAATAGTACGCCTACTATAACCCCTAGCCAGAAAGTTTGACCTAAGTTCCTCAGCTCGTGCCTCAAAGTCAGAGTCTGTCAAACAGATCCGTCGCAAGCGAAGGAACTGTCCCACAGATATCGCCTTCACAACATAAGGGGGATGGCAAGACGAGGCATGTAAGACCATATTTGTAGACGTCTCTTTACAGTAGATATCCATCTGTATGGCACCGGATCTGTCCCTCTTAATGGTGACATCTAAGAAATTAATTTTCACCGGATCCCAAACCAGAGTCAGGTGTATGTTCAGGTCATTGCTATTCAAAGAGGTGACAAATTGCACAAGGTCAATGGATGTGCCCTGCCAGATAAAGAAGATGTCGTCGATGTAGCGTGCCCAAAAAGGGACAAGGTCGATCAACCCCTGTTTATCTGACAGGAAAAGATCCCTCTCCCAAAACCCCAGGAAAAGGTTGGCATAGGATGGCGCAAAAGCCGCGCAAAAGCCGCGCCCATTGCCGTCCCCTGGAGTTGCAGGTAGAAGGATCCTTTAAAAATGAAAAAATTATTGGTGAGGGTAAACGCTAGGAGCTCCAGGAGTAGGTCCCTCAGGCCGGTAGAGAGCATGGTTGTACCCAGAAAAAAATGAACTGCGGCAAAGCCATCAGAGTGCCTAATGTTAGTATAGAGGGACTCTACATCAACTGAGGCCAGTAGAGTATTACCCTCTAAACACAATCCATCAACCTTGCGCAACAATTCACCCGTATCTTTGAGGAAGGAGGGGAGGTTAGCGAACAAAGGCTGTAAATAATGGTCAATCCATTTGTTCACATTCTCCAAGAGGTCCCCCCTCCCAGACACGATAGGTCTTCCGGGCGGGGACGAAAGACTTTTATGAATTTTGGGCAGGAGATATAAGGTCGCAACAGTAGGTTCCTTTATCCTGAGTGCTGAAGCCAGCCCACTGGTGATAATGTCGGTGTCCACTGCTCTCTTCAGGATGTCATCCAATTTGGCAGTATAGGCCAAAAGGGGATTGTAAGTGAGTTTTCTATAACAAACAGTATTGCGTAATTTTCGATACGCCTCCCTTTCATACATTGACTTAGGCCATATCACATTACCACCCTTGTCGGCCGGCTTCAGAACTACATCCGGTAAATCATGAAGATATTTGAGATGGGTTCTTTCATCCCTCGTGAGATTGTCATCACCGCCACCAAGTGGAATTCTAGAAAACTCCTCCGCCACCACCCGGACAAACAAATCGATACTGGGACAAGAGAAAAAGGGAGGGAACCTCTTGGAGCGGGGACGAATGGAGGGAGGAATCTTACCTTCTTCATTGTTATGTTCCAATGCTAATTCCTCCAAGATCCTTATTGCCTCCTGCTCCTATTCTGTTGGAAAAAGATGTGAAATGTCACCATTATAAAAATATCTTTTGAATAGCAATGACCTGGCAAAAATATGTAAATCCTTCACACCCGTGAATGGATCATATCTGGAAGTGGGAGAGAAGGACAGACCACTACCAAGCAGAGAGATATCAGCATCAGATAGTTTATAATTACTAAGGTTAATCGCCTTATTATCATTACGATTCACTTCAGATGGATGCATGGAACGTCTTATATGGGTGATAGGCGTGGTCACGCAACCTATGGATATCAGCAGCCCCATGAGATGTAATGGAAGCAGAGGAAGTATCAGACAGATCACTAAAAGATGAAACAGAGGCACTCGACGGTCCCCTATGCATTGTAGGGTGTGTTTTCTTCCTCCAAAAATAAACTTTTTTGGTTTGATAGTCTCTAGAATCTCTGGTGTATTTTTTCACCTGATTGTCCTGGATCTTCTTGACTAACTGGTCCATACATTTATCAATATCTTGGTCAAACCGTTGAATCCGTTCAGGCATAAAGCCGTTGCGGATCTCAGTTTGAGCAGTATCAATATTTTTGTCAAGTTCAATAATATTCTTAGAATTCAAGTTAATAAGAAGTTGCATTAAGGAGAAGGAGCAAGTATCACATGCCTCCTCCGATTTAGAGACAAATTGTACATCCTCAATAGGGAACGTTGGTATAACTCTGACCCCGAGGCCACGCGGAATCATTTTATTAGTGGTGTATTTCTCCAGAAAAAGTCTATTCCACCACAATCTAGATCTTTGTAGTAGCATGGTCTTAACATTAGAAAATTTGTCATCCCAGCTTGGATCTCCCAAATTTTGTACATCACCCCCACTGGTGCCAAAAACCTGGTCCAACTGAGAGAGCCAGGTTTTCTCCTTTGCTCGATAGTCCATATTGTTCACTGAAGACGAAACTGTGCATAACACAGCAATAATGGAATATAATAACAGAGATGAAAGAAGCAAATACATGAGTGGTTAATAAAAGAATGTCTGAAAAACAGACAAGTAGATATACCCCCACACATGGATGTGATTATATGATTTTGCTCTTTATCTGTATATTTTCAGCCATAGATCTGCCATCTGTATCTAGTGTTACCCTTTGATTTATAAATATTGTTCTCATATTTATCATCAATGTACACTTCTTTATATGTATATATCTTTCCATTTATGCACACTATGGCCATCTGTTCATTTTATATCCTGTGCTCTTTTGTTACGGTTCAACTGTATGCTTATAGTATTCTGTATACTTGTTTTTTGCCAATATACCTTTTTGCAATGTTATGTATGCGCCGTCTTATTTTTATATTACTGGATTCATAGCATATTATGGTACCCTTGCTTGTATGTCAGGGTTTATCCGTATGTCTTTAGTAGTTGGTACACTCTTTTACCGTCACCTTACTCTCCTAGTTATATGATGTATGCACCGCCCTATTTGTTCTTCTGCATCCATCTTTGTCCCTGGCTTCCATGGCAGGGCGGTTGTGCGCATGCCCCACGTGTTTCCGGCTCCAGCGTTCCAGGGTATACGCTGGTTGGCTGCGCTGAGGCGACGGCGCCTGTTCGCTTCCGCCACAGGCGAATACAAATAGATGGAGAAGAAAGGTGATTTGAGTCCAGCTGACAAAGAACACAGCATGTGTTTGAAATGCGTTGCTGCGTGTACTGGGTGCCATAACATGTAATTGGTACATTTTTTACCATTTTTGTAATAAAGTCAGTCTTTTAATCAGCTGGACTCAAATAACCTTTCTTCTCCATTTGCATCTTGGCTGTTCCTCTTGGAGTCCGTGCAGAGGTATACCACTGTGGTAAGCTGGCACCCTTTCTTGTGTGAATACAAATAGATGCCCGGTGTGGGCCTTTCCTACACGCCCCCTGAGGAAGGAGTGTCATCACTCCGAAACGCGCGTCAGGGTGGGTTGTGAGCCTGCGGACCTCTGCACCACTTGTGTAAATATTATATTGTTTGTGTACTTTTGCCACTTGCCTTGTCCGTTTTACTTGTGGGTCTATTTCTTATGCCATCGGTATTTACCTTAACCAGCACATGCTGTTCTTCCTATTGAATTGGACATCACTTGTTATTGTTTGGCCTACATTAGTGTGGCTATGATATATGTTGCCAATTGTTGGCATTTAATTTTCCATATATGCAGAGGTCATGCTGTCTCTATAGCCCTTGGTTACCATCATGTGAATTGTGAGGTTGCACTTCTCCCCTTCTTTTGTCACTTTAACCTGTATGTTTTGTATGTTTATTAATAAAATATATACGTTTTAATCAGACCATATGACTGTGCTCTATTTCTAATAGAAAAAGCAAGGGAGACACAAAGCGCAATAGGGTCTTATCCGATAGTAAGTTATCACTTTTTTAAGTAGGAAGCTGCTCACCTGGTATTAGGTGGTTAAAGCACATGTAGGAGAGGCTGCCGCAGAACTACAGGTCGGTCAACGACCCGACAATACAATACACTGCAGAAAAGATGTGGATTCCAGTCCGCGCTGCCCAAATAATAGATTTCCAAGACGTAGTAGCAGTTAAGAAGTGGTTTAATCTACGCGTTTCAGGGTGAATACCACCCCTTCTTCAGAAAAATTCAGCTATATGTGGTCATTTCCTGAAGAAGGGGTGGTATTCACCCTGAAACGCGTAGATTAAACCACTTCTTAACTGTTACTACGTCTTGGAAATCTATTATTTGGGCAGCGTGGACTGGAATCCACATCTTTTCTGCAGTGCATTGTGCTCTATTTCTGTGATTGGCCAAGTCTATGGGTACGTGTAAAACATCAGACTGCATTCGGATGTCATCAGAGTACAGTCTGATTTCTGCAGACTCAGACAATGGAGAAGATAGAGAGTAACTCTGCTGTACCCAAAAATGTGACTAGTGAAAACTACAGATTGTCACAAAAAATATGCTTCATATACTCTGTCTACAGAATATAAAAAAATGTTCAGGTCTTAGAAATATGGTGAACCTTCCAAAAAGATAATTGTTAAAAAGTAATATTTGTAAAAATATAATAAAAACATTAAAAAAAAACCCTATGTAGCTGTTCATAGTCAGTTTTTTCAACAAGGTTGTGAAAACTGCACCATGTAAAAAAAAGCAGTCACCACTTTGATGCAGATTTCTGGTGGAATCCATTCCAAACTTGATTTTGTTAAGGCTAAAGACTTGCACCAGCGTTTTCCTGAAGCATCTTCTATTTTGAAAACATAAAATATGTCATGAGCACATACCCTTGGGCTCATCGTGTGCATGTGGTCCTACATGGGTTTCTCTTGAAAACCATGTCTGATTTTTTTTCTGCCTCAAAAAACTATGAACGTATTTAAGTTTTTTAATGTGGATTTTTGAAGTGAATCCATGTGAATGACCTTCACTAAAGGTAACACTCCAAAGTGTAAAAACAAGACAGGATTAATAAGATGAAGTTACATAATAATATCTCCTTTATTATAATCAGATATAACATCAGGTGCATTAAATAATGGGGTACAACAAGTGCCAGAAAAGAATTTCAGAATAAATCAACACTTATTCCAGTTACACACATTAGTTTTTTTTATCCTCATACATGAAAAATGTTCCAACTCCTGCTTTTGACTTACAAATACTGAGCTAAAAAACTCACCAAGTACTCATGTGCCTTAAAGGGTTATTCCCATCTCTAAGATCCTATCCCGATATTTAGTAGGAATAATAATAATAATATTAGTAAATACCTCCAATTAGAAATGTAGTAATTTTTTTCTGATTTGCTTTGTCTCTTTCCTCATGTGCAGGCATTGCAGTAGCTTAGGTATCCATGGTTACGACCACTAGCAACTAGCTAACTATCACTATATCAGTGGTCGTAACCAAGGATACCTAAGGTCCCGCAGTGCCTGCACATGAGGAAAGAGACATAGCGAATCAGAAATACTATACTAGATTTCTAATTGGAGGTATTTACTAATATTATTATTACTACACCTATTGCATATTGGGATAGGATCTTGGAGATGGGATTACCCCTTTAAGAAAAATAAATTCCTAACTTTCCACTTGTTAAAGGGATCCTGTCGCCAGATTTTCCCAATATAAACTAAAGCCACCACCATTATCTGCTCTATTACTGCAGTCCATCAACCAGTAGCTTATATACTTCTGGCATGCGGTGCTGTCTAGTTCAAAGGGCGCCAATTATTCTTTTCTCGGTGCCTCAATCTATTCAGCTTCTGTGTTTCTGGCTTGATTGATGTGGCCGACGCTTCCTACATCATCATATGCTCCACATCACTATTACCTTATGTTATGTGAGATGTTTGCAGAGGGCCAGCTCTATAAAGCATCAGTCGCTGGCGCTCCAATTATTTTTGGTTCTCCAAACTACACACTCAAAGTAATATTTAAAGGAACTCTCCAGGCAAAACTTTGCTCTTCCCAGTGTAGGTCATGCCCTGGACCCGGCACATCACCGTATATCAGTCTTGTTCGGAGTGCTACTCTCGTAAAATTGACCATAAAGCATAGAATGTGTACATGTAAGTCCAGCAAGGACCATTTCAAGAAAGTCATGTAGGCATGTGAATAATAACGACGGGTCTCAAGAAAAACACAACGTGTAATGAAATAATGTGATATATAGATGCATATAAATTTGCTCTAAGGCTACATGGTGCAGATTTATTCGTATAGTCCAGTTGTGGTCTGTGGCCTCTGCAGGAGAAGGGGAGACCAGCCTCTTTCCTGTTGACATTCGCGGCTCTTCTTTTGATTAGCCGGCCTGGTGCTACGTTACATGTGCATCACAAGGCAACGATGATGTCACGCTAGGCTAGATAAGCAGAAGAAAAGCCGCAGATGCCGGCAGGTAAAATAGTGATGGGCGGTCCGACTGTTTTTGGTGATTTCAATCTCTTGGCTCTGCTGACCAAACATAACCGGCTCTTTTGGATCTTAAATGGATCCCTAATAAATATGTGTTCACCATATGTGAACACACATTTTAGATTAAATTAACGCAGTTGAAACCCCGCCTCACCCGTTACCAAAACCCCACCAATTAAATCAATAGATGGGCGGGCTTTTAACCTCCAAACACCGTCATTTTGCGCTGAGTGAGAGCAATTCAGAGAATTTCTTGGCTCTGAATAGAGTGCTTTCTCCCATTGTTCCCAGAAGGGAGCTAGCTCTTTGTCTCGGATCAGTCGTGACCGACCCATCAATGAGGTAAAAGGTGCACTGCAACTGTGCAGCAGCCCTGGACCACTGTCATGTCCTATGGACTAAGACATGCGAATAAATCCGCACCAACTCTAAAAACAAGATAAAAAAAGGAATATGTAAAAAAGTGATTCTCTTGCCCCATCATTCATGTTGTTATATTGTGCATCACGTAACATCACCAACGCTGAACCACAACTGGACAACCCCTTCAGAAGCACGTAGAGGTCCCATAAAAAGCTAAAACGATGTTTAGTCACTTCCCACAGTGTCGGCGCCATTCCAGCGTTGTCGACATTTTTATTCTTGATCACCTAGCATTGCGTCACGTGACTACTGTCGGTTGCATCTCATCAATATTCCTTCAGACCAAATAGTGACGGTTGCAGTGGTCATGTGGCAATGGCAGAAATATGAGTGCCGACATCACTGGATTGGCGTCACTGCAGGAGTTAAGTATAGATTATTTTTATATTCCATAGTACTCTGAAGTGAATAAGGTAGGTTTCTCCAGTAGTGGACATCCACTTTAATTCATACACAGGCCAGATGGGGACCAGAGGGGTTGACCTCAATTAGAAAAACATGGGCTGGGGACCACAGCTGTCATCTTAGAGCATGATGGGAAAGTCATGAAAAAGTAAAATAATAATTGAGTTTTGCGAAAAGGGAAAGGAGAGACCGTTCAGGAGCATCCAGTCAATATGCCATAGTAGATGCTGCAGGGAGGTGGATGGTCAGATGTGGCTGTTCCTACAGCAGGGGTTAGAGAATTTGGACCTGTGGAGATCAGCTGATAGTTGGCTTTTAAGCTGAGGACATTTCACAATGATCCTGTATAAACCCCATCTTACATTATGTTTGTATTTTCACTAAATAAATCTACGCACCATAGCCACACCAACCTGCGCCACTGCCGAAACCCCACCAATAATGGAGGAGGTTGAAAATACACTTGCCGCTACCGGTGCTGCTGCCTGATAACCAAACCATGCTCCCACGGACTCTAATGTAAATGTACCTGCCGCTGCTGCTGCCGGAGCAGCGGCAAAGGCACCCGCCAACGGCATTGCCGCTACACCCGCCACCGCCGCCATCCCATGTAAGCAAAGTTTAATATTGTGGCTTTTGCAGAACTTGTCTCCTTCTGTAACCAAATATGTCCTCAGCTTCTCCAACTGTTCTTCATAATCTTCGTCATTTATTGGCCTGTATGATGTCTCAAATCTCTGGAGAAGCTCTGAAATCTTGTCAGCAACCTTATTTCCAATTTTTAATCTCCAGATGGACTGTGGAGACAATCAACGAGAAGGTAATGAGTGTTATTACTGAGGAACAGATGATGAAGTAGTAGTTCATTATGATGTTGATCTGTTCAATGTCATTTACTATGTGATATATATATATATATTATATACACACACCAAGCAATATGTAAAAAAAAACAGTGGTTTATCAGCCCATGGTGGCAGTGCCAACGTTTTGGTTCTGAGGTATGAACCTTTCTCGAGCAGTGATAGGATACCAATGCCATATATTTATATATTTGAAGCCAAATATTCTATGTATTATATTTTATCTACAGCCACATCACCCTGAACATGCCCGATCTCGTCTGATCTCAGAAGCTAAGCAGGGCCGTTCCAGGCCTGGTTAGTACTTGGATGGGGATTGCCTGTGAATACCAAGTGCTGTTTTGGATATACATCACTATTTCCACTTTTGACTATTAGAATTGACCCCTTCATGCCCAGTTTCTCTACGTAATGTGTGCCCTTTATGGAGTGGAGTTCTGTGCCTTTAATTAGATCCAGACCTCCTCACATATCCTTTTATCTCCGTTGTACTTGTCCCAGCCATTGAAGGGGGTTCCCTGGAATCCTCCTGGCCGGGTCATTCCCATATTGCAGCTTGGGATCTTTCCTCCCTATCTATCGAGTGGTGCTGATATTGCCAGTACATTTGCCCTTTAGCAAGATGGTGCTTTTAACACCATCTTATGTGCAGCAATTCATCTGTCTTCCACCGCACATTGATGTCATTTCACATCCCTTTCATACTATTGAATGAGTGCGGGCATACATGTGCCGCGCACTCACTAACCTTTTCCAAGATGGCGCCGGTGACATCAATCAACACTGTGCATGTGCGAAATCACATTGACCACCTGCTTTTTGTTCTGACATGTGCAGAGGGCTAATTAGGATACTGAATATGGCGATTTTGTTATACAGATGACCTATAGGGTGAGTCATCACCTTAATCATTGTGATTTTTTTTTCGCCTGATATTTGCCTGCATAATCAAGCACTATTGTACTTTTTCTGTACACTGTGATACTATAAGTCCTTCACTTCCAGGCATCTTTAATGTATTTGCACATAGTCACATATCTGTATATTGTATATTCACCTTGTTTATGCACTTTTTATAAGATTGTATAATCACCTTCCTAATCACTTTGCCATCATACCTCAGGACCGAATCGTTGCCACTGCCGCTATGGGCTAATAAACCACAGTTTTTTTTCCCCATATTGATTGGTGTGCTGTCTCCATTCGTTCCTTCTTATCTGAATGGCTTGTTCTTTGCCAGGGAGGCTATGCACTAAACGTACACTGGTGTTGCTCCTTCTTTTCTATTTTTTTTTTATGCACATGGTCGGTGGGGTCCATTCACAGTCCTAATCACCCCCTAAATGCTCTCAGTCTCCTTCACTTGTGATCATTATGTTCCATGTCATTGCTGCTAAAGGAAACCTGTCGCCGTAAAACACTATTAACCTGCAGATATAGGGTTAATTTGCAGATTAAAAGTGTGAACATTAAGACCCCTACAGCTTTGAGGAAATTAACTTTATTCCCCCCAGCAGCGTTCAAGTTCCAGTCATAGGGGTGGCCCCGGCGCGGGTTCAGTCACCGCTCTGCTGTAGCCACGCCCCCAACACTGACTGACAGCTGGCCCTTATGCTGAGCCGCTGTAGCTCAGAGTCGAGGACAAGGTTACAGTGTTGCCCAAACGTTGGTCCAGAAATCCGTGCACCTCCTATTTTCTGGGACTGTGAAGTTTGTTCATTTAAAAGGACGTCAGTTCACTGGAATTCCAGATTTTTCCTCTTGGTTTTGCAAGTGTCTGTTCCCATGACCAAGACCATCAAATTTCTGACATAAAAACTTCCTCCCTTCTCCATCACTCTGCCAACGTTCCGCATCACACATTTCTGCATGGCTTTAGGCTTCCTAATAGTGTTTCTGTCACATTTTGTCATGGAGGTCCGGAATAGTTTATCATTAATTCCTATTATTTCTGGTTCGTCAAAGGGATGAATGGATTACTGCGGACCTGACAGCTTGGGCTCTGTTCACACCTCCGTTTTGGACTCTTTTTCTCTTCGTTTTAGGAAAAAAGACAAAAAATTCATGTGAAAAATAAATCCAAAATAAAACAATGGCTAACTGAAGTAAAAGGGCTCCACTGAGTGTAATGGTGTCTGTCTGGTTTCTGTTTTTTGAACTGTACATAAATTTACTCCATGTTGGTGTTTTTTTTTCTACAAAATAGAAAACAGGTGAACCCCAATGTAGTCAACGGGGCTCTGATAATTGTTTTCATTCTATTTTTAACATATTAATTTTTCACATGCATTTTGTCCATTTCACTGTTCCGAAAACAGAACATAAAAATGGAACTTAAAACAGGTGTGATCCTGCGGCTAGAGGTCTGTACGCCTTGCAGCCAACATGGCACAAACAAGTGGTGCCACTGGGCTATTTGGATCATTGAAATAATACACGGCGCATAGTATTGTGTAAATTCATGAGAGCCCACTACACTCCTTAGGACGGTGATTGACAGGCATGTACGGTATATATACTGTATGTAGGCATTTAATCCATTCTCAAACAAGAAGATTCTGCAGTCTGTATCTATGCCAAGAAAGTGATCTGGTGACTCCCTCCATCCTTGGTGCTATGGATGGGGAGAATGTGGCTCTGAAGTGTCCTTTACTCCACAGACGTGACCCTCCTTAGCCAGTCATTGGCAGAGCAGGCATTTGTAGTCATTTTCAGTATGTTCAGGCCCGCTCTAGGAAATAGAAACCAATTTTAAGGTGCAGGGAAAGAGTGAGATCTCACTCTTTGCACTAATCCAGGGCTGCCATGTATTACCATTCGGTAACAACTTAGTATGGTACACAGTAGTGTTCGGTTAGTGCAAAGAGCGAGGTCTTGGAAGATCTTACTTTTTGACTGTTGACAGCATGCCAGGATCAATCAACCCTGAAATTTTAGGTCGGACTTTGCTATAAAGTTGAATGTTTTTGGGGTACATTAGGAAAGCTGGTGAGCGCTTTTGTTACTACATGATCATCACATTCAATCAAGCAACTCTCACATTCAAGATGGCTCTCACCTCTGCTAAACAGGACTACTTCAACACCTTTATATCAACTTTATCCCACAACCCCAAACAGTTATTCAACATTTTTAGCTCCCTCCTCTGCACACCACTGCCTCCCTCCAACCTCCCTCATCTCTGTTGAAGAGTTTGACACACATTTCAAAAAGAAGATCGACCAAATCAGTCAAGTCTTTGCCAATCAACCACCACAACCACTCCCTCTACCAGAACAATGCCCTTACCCCATAACCTTCCTCTCCACCATCACTGAAAGAAAACTCACTCATCTTCTCTTCAAATCACACCTCATCACTTACACGCTTGACCCGATTCCATCCCACCTAATCCCCAACCTCACCTCAAAGTTTATCCTGGCCATAACCCATCATTTCAACCTACTGTTAACTTCTGGTACCTTCCCTTCTACTTTCACACATGCCACAATCATTCTTATCCTGAAGAAACCATATCTTGACCTAACCTCTGCATCCAGCTATCGTCCTATACCGCTGCTCCATTTCGACTCCAAACTCCTCAAACAACACGTCCACAATGAATTTTTCTCCCACTTTCCATCTAACTCACTGGTTGACAGCCTACAATCTGGCTTCTGCCCCCACCACTCCACTGAAACTGCCCTAACCAAAATTACTAATGGCGTACCGCCAAAGCTAGCAGACAATTTTCTATACTCTTCCTACACCTGTCCTCTGCCTTTGACACAGTCAACCACTCCCTCCTACCAGAGATCATTGATTCACTTGGCATCAAAGGCCTTTCCCTCTTCTGGATCTCATCATACCTTTCTAACTGCACATTTAGCGTCTCCCATTCCCATACTACTTCCTCATTCCCCCTCCATTTATACCTCAGGCCTGGGACAAATCATAAAGTCCCTTAGCTTCCAGTACCATCTATATGCTGATGACACTCAGATCTACCTCTCTGGCCCAGACGTCACCTCTGTGCGGTCCACAATCCCAGAGTGTCTATCAACCATATCTTCCTTCTTCTCATCACTCTTCCTAAATGTCAATGTGGTCAAATCTGAACTCATCGTCTTTTCTCCATCTCACTTAATTCGCCTACTTTATCACAATAAATTATATAATGCTTTTCCCTGTACTCGAAGTCCGCTGCCTAGGAGTAGCCCTCAACTCTGCCTTGTCCTTCAAACCGCACATCCAAGACCTTACAACAACCTGCCGCTTCCAACTCAAAAATATTTCCAGAATCCGTTCATCTACCAGGAATCTACCAAAATGCTAGGGCGTACCTTCATCATCTCCTGACTAGACTACTGCAGTATCCTCCTCTGTAGCCTTCCTGCTAACAGTCTCGCACTTCTCCAGTCCGTCCATAACTCTGCTGCCCAATTAATCCACCTCTCTCATCACTACTCCTCTGCTTCTCCCCTCTGAAAATCCCTTCACTGGCTCCAAATTCCCTAGCGTATCCAGTTCAAACTACTAACATTGACTTACAAAGATGTACATAATCTGTCTCCTCCACATATCTAATCCCCCGATATCTTCCCACAATTAATCTCAGGTCCTTCTAAAACATCTTTCCTCCACACTCTTACGCTCCTGATCAACTCTCATCCATGGCTTCTCCCGAGTATCCCCCATCTTCTCTAATTCTGTTCCCCATCATGTTTGATTCCACCACATTTGGAACTTTCCGACAGAACTTGAAAACCCATCTCTTCAAGAAAGCTTGCAGCCTGTAATGACCCTGCTGCCACCTCAACACCACTGGAGCTGCCGCTACCTCCAATTTACTGTCTCCTTCCCCATCATCCTGCAAGGGCAGGGTCCTCTTCCCTCTGTACCAGTCTCTCAGTGTTATTTTGTTCACTGTAATCTATATTCGGATTTGTATGTACA
>VIAB01012345.1:34372-52873 GCA_009801035.1 Oophaga pumilio
GACAACTACGGTTAAAACAGCAGGGATCATAAAATGGTGGTGGTCGGCGCGGCAGGAGACAACAATGGCAGACCTAAATAAAAGTCATAGATGGACAACTACGGTTAAAACAGCAGGGATCATAAAATGGTGGTGGTGGGCGCGCCAGGACAAAACAATGGCAGACCAAAAAAAAATAAAAATTAATGGACGACAACGGTTAACAACAGCTGGGATCTTAAAATGGATCTGTAAAATTAAATGTGACAAAAAAAAACAGTACCTACCTTACAAGACATGTTTGTGATCCTGAAAAAATAAATCCGCGGGAAACGCAATAGCGGCACAGACTGGATCGCAGCAAAACCCAATAATGGCACAGACTGAATCTCAGCAAACACAATAGCGGCACAGACTGGATCGCAGTAGCTGCAAAGAAGGCTAGCAGGACGCAGTATGGAACGATGCTGGAAATTCGAATGAACCGCTTCCGCTCGAGAGCAATGGAAAGGAGCGCTAATACGTCGTCTTTTATGACACGGTCGTCCAATCACAAAGCGAGAGAGCTGTGACATAAACAGTCATGACATACAGTGACCACCAATCTGTGCTGAGGGGCGTGGAAAAGGTTGCGCTCAATCACGCCTATCGAGGTCGTGATCTTTAACAATACATGCTGTGTGACACGTCCCAATGACCGCCGACGTCGTTATACAGATCGCTGATCTCTGATGTGTCGTTGATGAGATCTTCCTGTTTGGAAGCTAACTAGCGACCATATAGCGATCACACCAACGATCTCGTCAGCTTGTGTCGTTGTCGTGATCGCTGTTGCGATTGATTAGTGTGACAGTACCTTAAGGTTCTCTGCAGAACAAAAACAAAAGTGCACTAGCAACTTTAGGCACAATAGACAGTTTTGAAATATTCAGTCAATGTCAGTACAAGCCAGATAAAATAGTACAAGAATCAAAACTTCATAGATGCATACAAAACCTTCAATACAGTAAAGTGATATTATCCACTATATACAAATTCTCAATTAAGTGGATGGTGTGCTGCCAGGTTTGTTTGAACAAGCTAGATACAAGTCAATAAAGCATTTATAACCTAAGAACAAACAAATAGTATCAGCAAAAAAAGGCATCTAGGAAGAAACGCTCTGGGTGAACTTCACCCCTGAGGAAGACACTAATCAGTATCGATACGCGTGGGGCATTTTCTCTTCCCAGGCTGCACTTAGCGCTTTACTTTTGTATGGTCCTGGCTTTGGCCGCCTAGATTCCATTAGGGTCGTTCTGGCTGGATACCTTATTTGGTAAAGGCTCTGCTACTTTTAACAGAGCGTTTCTTCCTAGACCCCTTCTATTACAGGCAACCCACCAGCTGGAGACCCATCTTGGAGTGCCCACATTTCAAAACATTATTGGCACACACCAGTAAAGTGACATTAATTTCCCCAGAGTAGAAATAGTATAATAGGTCTCACATACCCCTTCCACTACAGGCAACAAGCCAGATAAAGACCTAACTTGCAGTCTCCACATTTCCAAAGATTATTGTCATACACCACTAAAGTGGCATCAATTTCCACAGAGTAGAAATAGCATAATGGTGCCCTGAGACCCCTTCCACTACAGGCAACTCACCAGATCAGACCCAACTTGGAGTCTCCACATTTCAAAAAATTGTTTGTAACATCAGCAGCAGTAGCAACAGCCGTCACAGAAGCCACGACAAAGGCGTCACAGACTGCAATAACGCAAGATCAATGCAGCCCACTAAAAACTACACCATGGCCTAGTATGCCCAGAGTGTGACTGGGGTACAAAAGTCATTTGACATCCATGACTTGTTCATCCTGATGAAAATTAGACTGTCTACACTTTTAGGTGACTGCCGGATGCACTTATCCGTCAGGACAACACCGCTGAAGACGCATTCTGAGAGAATTCTGGCTGCCAGGCTTGACAAAACCTCCAAGGTGTGACAGGCAACCTCAGGCCACTCTTCCATTTTTGAAGACCAAAATGCAAAAGGGTCCTAATTCCTCCTGATAGCATTGATATTGAGCTTGAGATACTCCTGCACCATACTCTGTTCTGCTGGTGCACGGGTTGGTCTAAAAAATGTGTAAAATGACTCCCAGAAATTGCTTATGCCACTTACACTGCTGCTGCTAATGTTTTTGCGTTGACACCTCAACATTCCCGGGTTTGGAAGTCTATAACGGCGATGCACATTGTGTGCCTCACTGCTGTCTTGGGGAAAACCACTCTAAAGATTGTTTACAAGAGTGTTTCGTTGCACCAGCATGTGAGTTTCCCTTTCCAGGGTGGGAAGCATCTGGCAAAATTTACTCTAGTACCGTGGATCTAACAGAGTGGCAACTCAGAAGTCAGGACTTTTTCTAATCCTAACAATACAGGCATCATGTTGCAGATAGTGCATGAAGAAGGCGCTTATGTGTCCGACGCTTCTATGACGTCCAAGTCCATGGTGTGTTAGTGTAGGGTTAACACTCAATGTTGCTTCCTCCATACCCACCCACCAACCACAGACAAAAGAGAAGAGATCATTATTCTTTTCATCTCCTGACTGTTGTGCGCCCATCACCTCTTCCTCCTTGTCCTCCTCCATTTGTTCCTCGGCTCCTGAATCTTCAGTAACAGTTTTTCTGGTTTCATGAGCCTCCCTTAATCACTATAATATACCCTTCCATGGCACCTGTCTGTGCGATGACAGTCTGGAACTTAGAGATATTGTTATTACTTCAGCATCCTCCTCTGTTTCCACCTTTTCCTCTGGGACCACCACCTTCTCACGTAGACTTTTCAAAGTGTGTACCAGCATGTAGATGACCAGAATAGTGATGCTGATGATGGCACCGTCAAAGCTAACCATTTTAGCAGCCATTTCACAACTGTTCAGAAGGGTGCAGAGGTCCTTCATCTGTGCCCACTTCACAAGAGTGATTTGCACTATGTCCGTACTATGTTGGCCCAGGCTATGCAAAAGGACACATTGCACCAGGGCTCTTCGCTACTGCCATAGTCACTGCAACATGTTTAGAGTGGAATTCCACCGTGTCAGCATATCGCATATCAAACAATTAACTGGAAGGCCGAAAGACCTCTGTAACGATGCAAGTCGATGACCTGCAGGGTGCAAGTGGTGAAAGTGAGAACACAGCGACTGTGCTTTCTGCAGAAGGGCATACAGGCCGTGATAGTGGTGAAAAAGTTGCTGTACCACCAGGTTTAGGACATGAGCCATGAAAGGCACAAGTGCGAGGTTGCCCCTGCGTAGGGCCATCACCAGGTTCAAACCATTATCATACACAGCCTTCGCCGGTTCCAGGTTCATTGGACACAGCCATTGCTCAAACTTGGCCTGGATAGATATCCACAACTCTTGAGCCTTGAGCAGTACGGAGGCGGGGGGATTCTCTCTGCACTGTTGGAGTACGTGTCTCATTAAGGAAGAAGTTGAGGGCGCAGGTGGAGGCCCTAGAGGAGGTGAAGGAGACAGAAGCAGTGGAGGAAGTGTTAGTTACAGAAGTTTGTCCCGCAAGCCTTAGGGATTCCAACATTTATGGAGCAGCCCCTTACACGCCTGCCCCCACAGCCACTAGAGTCACCCAGTGCCCAGTCTGCGAGATGTAATGCCCCTGCCCATGCTTGCTTGTCCAGGTGTCTGTGGTGAAATGCTTCCTGGCAGATAGATATTTTTTCAAGAAATGTGTGATGTTGTCTGCGACATGCTGGTGTAGCGGAGGCACAGCTTTCTTAGAGAAGTAATTGCGACTAGGCAACTGGTGCTGGGAGACTGCGACGGGCATTAGCTTTCAGAAACTGTTTATATCCACCAGGCAGAAACGCAACATTTCCGTGGCCAACAGATTGGAGATGGTGGCGTTCAAGCTCTTAGCTTTGGCATGCGTAGGAGGAAACATTCTTTTATGTGACCACAACTTTGGGACCGAGGGCTGGCTCTTGTGCTGAGAGATGGTGGAGTAGAGTGAACACGACATACTGTTGCACTGTGAATGCAGTGCAGGCGAAGCTGTTATGGTGGATTGAGAAAGATGTGGTGTGCTCTGTGAAACAAAACACAGGCATCTCCACTTCCGTAACAGCTGACAGGCTCTCACTCACCCTGGCTGTAAGGGGTAAACAAGTGTAGGTTCTATGGCCAGAGTCCGGTGTGAGAACACTTGCCATGGTGACGGACGAGGAAAAAGCAGAAGAAGTGGTTAATGGGGCCGTTGCTGGTTGGTGAGGCCTGCTATTTCGCAGCTTTGCACAGTGAGATTCCCAGAGTAACGCATGTTGATCACGCATGTGCAGATTCATGCATGTAGAAGTCAAATTATTGCAATTTTTGCCTCTACTGAGTTGGTCATCCTTTTTGGTCTCAAGAAAGGCCCTGGCTAGGAAACTCTTGCTGCCCCTGCAATCTACAGACTTTCGACCACTGCTGGCCACAGCCAGAGTTGTGGCTAGGTATGCAGCGCTTGTCGTAATTGCATCACATGACTGTGTAGCAAGCCACAACGTAACCTCGTTATCTTCCTCCTCCTCCACCTCCTCTGCTGAGCTGCAACATAACCTCATCTTCCTCCTTCTCCTCTGCTGGGCTATTCAGCTGCATGCCTCTGGGTTTACACCAAGTGGGATCTACAACCTCATCGTCTTCCTCTCTATTCTCCCACTTCTCGCCCTGAGAGTCACCCTCCTTCTTTTCCTGCCCTGACAGCACAGTACAGTCTGCGTGTTCCTCAGGTATCTGAGTCTCATCAGGATCACCTCCACCCCCAGGGGTTGGTCTGGATTCTGCTCAAACCCTACTTCGTCCGTTTCCTGGATCCAACTGGAAAAAAATTTGAGCATTGGTGCAAGTGCTTTCCTCCTCTGGATTCTGTGAATCTTTGGAGCAGACCTCTGATGCCCATGGAATAGAATGTGTGAACAGGTCTGTAGACTCGCCCATATGTGGTTCACCACAATCAGTTGGCCGGTTGGAGAGTTGTGACGAGGTGGGAAACAAGGGTAATTGGGGTGCTACTTCAGAGGATTGTACTGTGTGTGATGTTAAGGTGGAGGAAGAGGAGGAGAGGCCACTTGATGCAATGCTTGCCATCCACTGATGCACATTCTCTTTCTTATACTTATCTACAAGGCTTACCACTGTGCGGCTGCCAAAGATAGGGAGTCAGGTAGCCCATCCAGTAACAGATGTTGTCAGTTGTCTTTGAATAGGACAAGACGGTGTTTGTTCAGTAGAGCTTTCAGTAACATTACTAGCTAACCAACGTACATGTCGAACACCAAGTCTACTCGCCCTTCCACCACGACCTCACTTTTTCACACTAATGTTCGTTGTACCATTCCTCACTTTTAAATAGCTGTTTCAGAACCCTAAGCCCAGACCTGTCAGTTACCTGTACCTAAATTAACAATTAGTGTTTGCTGAGATAGTGTGTTTGCCCAACAATATTAGCCCAAACGATTTTGATTAGGAAACGGGGCCTGGTACCTGCACAACAATATTTACCCAAACGATTTTCACTAGGAAATGAGGACTCCTGACTGCACATAAATATTAGCCCAAACGATTTTGAATAGGAAATGGGGCCTGGTGCCTGCACAACAATATTAGCCAAAATAATTTTGATTTTGAAATGTTGCCTGGTGCCTACACAACAATATTAGCTCAAACGATTTTGATAAGTAAATGGGGTATGGTACCTGCACAACAATATTAACCCATACCATTTTGATTAGGAATGGTGGACTTCTGCCTGCACCCCAATATTAGCTCAAATGATTTTGAGTAGAAAATGGGACTTGGTACCTGCACAACAATATTAGTCCAAATAATTTTGTTTAGGAAATGGGGACTCCTGCCTGCCTCCCATTATTAGCCCAAATGATTTTGATTAGGAAATGGGACCTCCTGACTGCAAGACAGTATTAACCCAAATGATTCTGATTAGGAAATAGGGCCTGAACCCCAATATTAGTCCAAATGATTTTGATTAGGAAATATTGACTGGTGCATGCTTCCCAATATTAGCCCAAATGATTTTGATCAGGAAATGGGGCCTGGTACCTGACCTGCACCCCAAGATTTGCCCAAACGATTTTGATTAGGAAATGTGACCTCCTGATTTCAAGACAGTATTAGCCCTAACGATTTTGATCAGGAAATGGGGCCTGGTGCCTGCACCCCAGTATTAGCCCAAATGATTTTGATTAGGAAATGTGGACTCCTGCCTGCACAGCACTATTAGCACAAACTAATTAGATGCGGGAAGGTAGATTTCACATAGGATCCTATCAAACTATATGACAACTTGCAGCAGGAGCAGCCTCTCTGCGCTGTTAAGGCCCCATCACACATAATGAGATCGCTAGCGAGATCGTTATTACATCACGGTTTTGAGATCGCTGGGAGCCGTATCGTGATTGTTGGGGAGCTGTTAAACATGCAGAACTTCCCAACGATTTCGACCGCCCCAGTGATCTAACTAACGATCTCGTTGGTCGTTGGGACGCTTTCACACAGCAGCTATTTCAACGATCCAAACCTTGATAGGGGCTGTACTGTGTCACAAAGGCGTGCATAAAATTACTTTTCCGCGCCCCTTCATCTCCGATTGGTGGACGCTACTGCGTTCTGATTGGGCGGCAGGTTTAAAATAAAGCCACGTTGTTGTAGCAATTCCGTCCCTTTGTTCCTGTTTGTGTTCTGGTTTCGGATTGTAGCAGCGTTCTTCGGCTGTGACTCTGTATCCATTCATCTGGGCTTTGTTCCTGACAAGCGTTCTGGTTTGTGGATTGTAGTGTTCTTCGGCTGTGACTCCACATTGATTTCTCAGTTCTTCAGGGACCTATATTACTTTGTTTACACGGTAAGTTATTTTAGTGGGTTTCTGCCACACCCAATAAGTATACATTTGCTCATGCATCGGAGGCCATTTTAAGGGGGTCAACAAACAGTGTGTGGTATTTTTTACTGTGTTTTAAAATGTTTCATGTATGCTCACTGCATGCTATCCTTTTTCCAGATGGCTTTTAAAACTGAAGAATTCATCAGGGAAATGATTGACTTGTACTGCTCATTGCCGTGCCTTTGGCAAATAAAATCTGCAGACTACAGCAATAGAGAAAAAAAGAGGGAGGCGTACCTGCAATTGATTGCCCTCTTTAAAAGGCATGGCCCCAACGAGAAGGTGGATGAGGAGCTGGTGAAGAGAAAAATCCAGGGTTCTACGCACCGTATACAAGAAAGAACTTAACAGGGTGGAGAAGTCAAAGAAGTCGGGTACCAGCACAGATGAGGTGTATGTGCCAACATTATGGTATTATGACTTGCTTGCCTTCACCCGTGACCAGGAGCTACCTCAGCGAATGGCGTGTACGATGCGGCCGACCCCGGAAGAAGACCCTGATATTCAGACTGACTCCCCTGTTGAAGATGTAAGTACCTTCTTCGCTTCCCTGTAAATAGCATTTATAATTTCCATGTACATGCCATAGTTGAGCCGCCCCTCACATTTGTTTTTAGTGCACGTGTACCCATGCTGGTCATGACATACTTGCTGGATATTGTAACCAAAATCTTAACATTAATTTTGTGTTCCCACAGCACCATCGGCAAGATGACGACATCCCGGCTACGGAACGTGGTATGGAGGAGGCGAGTGTGCTGTCAACGAATGAGGAACCTATGGCATCAGTGAATGAAGACCCTATGGCCTCTACAAGTGAAGACCTTGTGCCTCGGCGACAAAGAAAATCAAGGAAAAGAAAAGCCAGCTTGCCGCCATCGCCAGATCTAAAATCTTTGGCAAACCAGATTCTACTGCTACAGACCCAGGCAAAGCGGGACAACTTTGCAACCTTTGCTTGCGAGAGACTACAGAGGCTGGATGACCGACAGAGGGCGCAAGCAGAAAGGGTCATCTTTGAGACGTTAGCTAAAGCGGCAGCCGGTGAACTTAATGAGACTTCATCTGTACACACTCGGATCGACCCTGGCCCTTTTCAACAACATTCTTGGACCAATATGCCGGACCCACTTTGCAGCACACCAGTGCAGAGGATCCGGCATCCACAAAGCCTTGGCCCCCCCCCCACAGTATCCCATGTTTTCGGATTCTTTTGTTTCGCCCAGGCATGGATACACAAATACAGACAATCGATACGAAGAACTGTAGTGATGTTTATTTTCTATTTTTGTTATCATTTTGTAAATATTGTTATTTTAATAGTTATTTAAATTGTTAAAATTGTTTACATTTTTGTTTGATAAAAAAAAAAGTTTTATTGTCCTCTTTTTTAACTTTACCCCTTCCCGAGGGTGGGACCCCTCACCATTGCCCTCCGATCTCCCCCTGATTGAAATAAAAATGTTTTTTGTTGTCTTCTGCTAAACCGTAATTAGCAGGCGGCTGTGAAAGTCGACTTCAGTCGGCTTTCCTGCCTCCGCACAACATCAGCTGAAAACCTCAATTAGCAGGCGGCTGTGAAAGCCGACTTCAGTCGGCTTTCCTGCTCTCGCACAACATCAGCTGAAAACCTCAATTAGCAGGCGGCTGTGAAAGCCGACTTCAGTTGGCTTTCCTGCCCCCGCACAACATCAGCTGAAAACCTCAATTAGCAGGCCGGCGGATTACTGTGGTTAAATAAGTATACAGTGGCTCATTGGTTAGCATTGTACATGCTAAAACAGTGGTTAACACAGTATATGGAGAGTCAAACCCAAGCAAGTAGAAGGCAGGACAGGATGTCCAACAAACCATAGTTATTAGAAGGTCTACTAGGCGGGGTAATGGACTGGGTGCATCTATACAGATGCATAGATATAATGGGTGTGAGCGATGAAACATGTTATTTGCTTTCAACAAAGCGTACACAACAGCGGATATAAACTTTAAATTTTTTTTATAACAACAAAATAAATATAACAACATCAAAAAACAAAAAAATTAGTGGCTGCCGCGCCACTGTTGGGCCGCCCCAAACGTTGCTAGCATCACTCCGTGCTGTTTGACTGCTTCAGTCAGTGTCACCATCATCCTCCTGTGTGACGCCATCATCCTCCTGTGTGACGCCAGGAGGTCGTCTAATGTAGTGATTTCTAGGGAGGGAATGGTAAAACTTAAGACTAATAATTCTGTACATTCATCTAATTAACAGGTACATGTTTGTTATTTAACACTTATGGTTTTCAGTTTGCTCGGGTGATGATGAGCTGATGGACCACCTGGATCCTCGGGCATCACTGGCTAGGCAAAGACACAACACTTCATATTACACGACAGCCTTGTATTTATTTTATGTGAAAGAATTACCGGAAGACAAAGCTACACCCATATCACGGAGTGATGCTGGCAAGCCTGTAGATGACTCCTGCTGGGGCTCTGGGTCAGCAGGTGACTCCTGCTGGGGCTCTGGGTCAGCAGGTGACTCCTGCTGGGGCTCTGGGTCTGCAGGTGCTGGAGAAAAAATAAGTTATTACATACCAAAGGTACTGCACTGTAATTACAGTTGCAAACAATGTACCGCCATATACTGTGTTAACCTATGTTAACACCAGTGGCGAACCGCCAATGGCGGCAGACCACGCGACTGAGCGGTAAGTATGTATTTATTTATAAATCAGTGAGAACTGATAATACTGGAGGAATGGGGGCTACATTTTACCCTATGGGGGGGCTGCATTATACTGCGTCCAGACCATGGGGTGCATTATACTGTGTGGAGGACCATGGGGAGTGCATTATACTGTGTGGAGGACCATGGGGAGAGCATTATACTCTGTGGAGTGTGGAGAGGTGTGGGGCCACTATGTTGCATATAGGCCCATTATACTGCATGGAGGGCTGTATGGGGGTCACAGTTGGGGTCAGCATACTTTGCCCTGGGAGTTGAGGTGGGGTACATTAGGGTCATCATACTGTGCATGTGGAGGAATTGACCATGGGGGTATCATACTGTGTTTGGGGGCACTTTTGTTGGCATCATACTTTATTGGGTAATGCAAAAGGAATGTAGGACTTCAGCAGGAGGAAAATTACTATGTAAAGCTACTTTCACACTTGCGTTTTATCGCGCAGCGCATCGTGCGTTATCGGTCACATGCGCAATGTTCCCATATCTTTAACATGGCGGGCGCAGGGTCTAGCACTTGCACGCATTCTTCTGAGGAGTGTAGATATAAAGAAGGTGATAGAGACAGAGATGATAGATGATAGAGACAGATATGATTGATGATAGAGACAGATGATAGAGACAGATATGATAGATGATAGAGACAGAGATGATAGAGACAGATGATAGAGACAGATATGATACATGAAAGAGACAGATGATAGAGACAGAGATGATAGAGATGATAGAGACAGAGATGATAGAGACAGATGATAGACAGATATGATAGAGATGATAGAGACAGAGATGATAGAGATGATAGAGACAGAGATGATAGAGACAGATGATAGAGACAGATATGATAGATGATAGAGACAGAGATGATAGAGACAGAGATGATAGAGGCAGAGATGATAGAGACAGATGATAGAGACAGATATGATAGATGAAAGAGACAGATGATAGAGACAGAGGTGATAGAGATGAAAGAGACAGATGAAAGAGACAGATGATAGAGACAGAGATGATAGAGGCAGAGATGATAGAGACAGAGATGATAGAGACAGATCATGGAGACAGATGATAGAGACAGATATGATACATGAAAGAGACAGAGATGATAGAGATGATAGAGACAGAGATGATAGAGACAGATGATAGAGACAGATAATATTTACATCTTTTTTTTGGAGGGGGGCCCAATTAGAACTTCTGCTATGGGGCCCCATGATTCCTATGTACGCCCCTGATTAACACCAATCACCACGATGGGGCAGGGTCTGTGACCGGATGCTGGTGATGCGGTCACTAGATCTATACCTCAGATCCGCCAACTTCTTTCGTATCTGGGTACTGGAGCGCTGAACCCCAAATCTTCGGGCCAGGCCCCGACTTATCCTCTGCAGCACCGCCTGCTTATGGAGCACTGGATGTTCTGAGTGCTCATGGCACTCATAGTCTCTGGCATCTAGCTGTGCTATGAGATATCGCACCTCTATATCTCCCCATGGAGTTGCCCGTTTCCTGGCCGCCATATTGCCGCCTCTCCTGACAAGCTATGCCGCAACAACGTCGTAAACCACGCCCACGACGCATCAACGCCGTAAAGCACGCCCTTGACGCATCAACGTCGCCCATAATGGCCACGCATGCGGCTTATTAGAGGACGCTACTGCACGCGCGAAGGCAGCGGCCTCAATTATGAGTATCTCCGTCAGACTGGAGACACTGCTGCGTTCGACAAATGACGCATTATTAATACAGCGTCTCCGGTCACACGGGAAGACTGGTGTGTTGGTGGTTTTATGTATGGATATGGATATTTATCTATATTTTTAGATAGATATGCATACTTGTGTGTCTGTGACTATGTATGTGTATATGTAGGTATCTGTATATATGTGTGTATATGGGTGCAGATTTGTATGTATTTGTATATGTATGTGTCTATGTAGGTATCTGTATATATGTGTTGTAAGCTTTTCAGGGGATATAGCTCTGGGATCGCCATCTCGGGTAGACGGAGTGGCATAGAAACAGTTCAATCACAGACAGCAATTCTGGTACAAACTGGCCGCAACCAGCTTTATTGAACGTCCACAGCAAACAAACATAAGCAAAACCAACTCATAAACCAAAATCCTAAGCCTGTCCGGCTACTAACTAAACACAGATAGTTTCCTCACTATCGGGGCCCAGACTCTACCAGCCTGGCCCAAAACAACACATATATTCAGTATTTACCAGCGTGTGGTTTCCCGGAGACTCCCGCAGTGTCTGGAGTCCGATCCAGACTGGGAGCTCTCTGTCTGTGGTCTCAACCACCTACTTCTGGCTGCCTAATTAAAACCTGAGTGGCCTCAGGTTTGAGCTGCAAGCCTGTACTGAATGGAGGGTGTAGTGAACTTGCTCCACCACTAGGTTTACAAAGCCATACATTTCCCTTATGCCAGTCAGCTAAGTACCTGGGCGAGATCCAATACATGCCCCTTCACTGTCTCACAGTGTGTATATGGGTGCAGATTTGTATGTATCTGAAAATTGCTATGTAAAGGCTGGAAAGTTGTGAGATCTGCTCTTCTGTGCCCCCAACAATTATTTACATTTTTTTTGGGGGGGCCCCAATTAGTTCTTCTGCTATGGGGCCCCATGATTCCTATGCACGCCCCTGGAGTACACGTATGGATATACGGACCCTTACTACTGAAACAGTGAGAAACAAAGCTTTTGCAAAGTAAAACACAGTTTTATTAGACAAATCAGTACAAAAATGAAAGTAGTGTATAAATGTCAGTAGTAGCCAACTATAAGTTCTGATGCTGCCAGGTAACAGCACCAGGACCGTTAAAATACTGGCAGTAGTTGTCGCAGCAGGTCTTCGCATCATGGGTGTTTCTGCCATGTCCCACTGGTTGAAGGCCTGCAATTGCAGGATCGCTTGCACGCCATTCATCGAGCTCCACTTCCCCATTGGCTAGGTCCACAGAGTTCACGAAGCCAGGCGGACAGTACGTAATTGCATCACGTCGACGAAGAAAGTTGTGAAGCGTGCAACAGGCCAAAACAACAGAGTCTATTGATTTAAGCTTCATGTTAACAGGCGTGTGAAAAACTCTGAAGCGGTTGGCCATGATACCGAAGGCATTTTCTACAACACGACGTGCCCTTGACAAACGATAATTGAAAACTCTTCTTTCTCGGGTAAGACTTTTTTGGGGGAACGGTTCAATAAGATTGGGATGAAGTGGGAAGGCTTCATCGCCGACAAAAACAAAATTAAGGTTACCTGTAGTCTCTGAGTTGGGAGGCAAGTGTAGGTCACAGTTGTGCAATCGCTCTCCAAAAAGTGTGTGTTCTAAAACACCACCATCAGAAACCCTGCCGTTCATGCCAACATCTACATTTATAAATTCGTAATTGGCGTTAACAAGGGCCATCATGATGATGCTGAAATAGCCCTTATAATTATAAAAATAGGATCCGCTATTCGGTGGCATGTTTGATCCGGACATGTTTCCCGTCCAAAGCCCCACCACAGTTAGGGAACTGCCACAGCTGCTCAAAATCAGAAGCAATCTTTTTCCATTCCTCCTCCGTGTTGGGAAACTGTATGTAACTACGTAGACTGTGGAAAATCGCATTACATGTCTCCGGAATTAGAATGCTGAGCATGGGCCTTGAAATGGCTGCAGAAAAATGCAAGTCTTGGAGTGAGCGTCCGGTGGCCAGGAATCGCAGCGTGACAGCCAATCTTTCATTTGCCGGAATGGCAGCACGCATCGCTGTATCCTTCCGTTGAATACATGTCGTAACTCTTTCCAGTAACACTTTAAATGTTTCCTCTGACATCCTCAGAAAGTTGCGGAAATCATGAGGATTCTTTTCCTGAAGCTCTCTTACAAGTTGCATGTGGGACAATTCAGACCTCTTCTGCAGCCACTCTCTGGTCCACATGCGACGCTTTTGTTTGGAACGCCTCTCTAGCTCCCGTGCCTCATCTTTACGCCGAGCTTCCTCAACCAGCAATGCAGCAACCACAATAGCACACTGCCCGTCGTTCATGATGTGCAAACTGCAAACATAAAATTAAAAGATGAGAACACTTTCAACAAAACAATAATCCAAGTATTTAAACTGTACATGCAAAATATCATGGAAAACCGTGTTCCATTTCGTTAGTGTACGTGACAGAAAAACTCTGAAGCGGTTGGCCAGGACAGCGTGTCAGAAAACGTGCTGTGTGGGTGTGTGTGCACGAGACCCCTAAAATATCTGCCCATGCAAAAGCATATATATACAGATAGAAGCCAAGCCCTCCCTCCCTGAAGAGCAATGATAGCAGATAATTGGTAGATGTCCTATAAATGAACTAAAAATGGAAACTCATTTGAGACCCCAAACAATACCTACCTCGCTAAAGATGTCTGATTTCTTCAAAGTGGAGTCACAGCCGGAGAACGCTACAACGACAGCCGGAGAACGCTACAACGATCCGCAAATTCAGGACTAGTCGAATGAACGGATATCAACAGCCCGGAGAATTCTGCTATGATCTGCAATCCAGCATGAGGTCAGAAACTAAGGATGGAATCGCTATTCTGTTGCTTTCTTTATGCACGGCGGAAATGAGAATGAGAATAGGTGACGAGAGGCGCGGAAAAGTCCAATTTATGCACGCCTACGTGTCTCAGTTCTGAATCGCTAACGAGGTAGTTGGTTAGGTGTCAAATACAGCGATGCACACTGCCCAGCGGGAGCGCAATGACCCAGGAATGGTCCAGGAAGCTTTGTAACGATCAGCGATCTCACAGCAGGGGCCTGATCATTGCTACCTGTCAGACGTAAGGAGATCGCTAGCGAAATTGTTATTGCGTCACAAAACCCGTGACGTATCAACGATCTCGCTAGCGATCTCGTTATGTGTGACAGGTCCTTTACACTGATAAAATGGCACTAGCAAAACAACATGTCTGCTTTTTATATGGAGGACATGTGACTTCGGCAGCCAATGACAGAAGCCCTTATGTCTGGACATTGTGGATGGTTTCTGCGCTCTTATTGGCTGCTGGACTCTACACACATTAAGTTAATTAAAAAAATACATAAATAAATTACAGTCTGCTGCTTCACTGACCTATACTCACCCTCTTCCATCATAAAACACCTTCCCCCCACTCAGCATACAGCACCACTATCCTAGCCAAAGTCCTAACAAAGCATTAGTGGAAACACGATCATTTACCGAACTGCTCCCGAACTTAGCTGATTTTGAGGAAAAATGCTCGGGAAGCCGAACACGAATCCGAATGAACTAAGCCTGTGCCGATTTTGAAATTGGCGAACGTTTTCCGAACAAGCTCTCTTAGGCCGGGATCACACATGCCAGAAACTCGCTCTATTCTCGTGCAAGTCTCTCGCATGAACACTCGGCACTTGGACCGGAGCATGCGGCTGCATAGAAATATATGCAGCTGCACGCTCCAGTCCAAGTGACGGCGGCAGTTAAGGGTGTTCATACGAGAGACTCGAACGAGAATCGTGCAAGTTTCTCCCATGTGTGATCCCGGCCTTATTTCTACTCTTGAAAGTAGAGAAGCCTGAGTCTCCAATCTTACTATGCTCTTGTTAAACCCTGATCTGTGTCCTCCTCCACTCCATGAGGCATGGGACAGACATGAGATGTAAACCAAACACAAAGACAAAACAGGGATAACAAAACACCTCTATCATACAAAAGCACAAACCAACAATATGGAGGAGGATAGGGACAGGGAGGAATAAACTAAATGGGACCAGGGACCAGGAGATAAGCACACATTTACTACAGACAGCCACAGAACACTTCTACAACAACTCTATCCTAACCATTTAGCTTAAGCACACAGCACAGGAAGATTAATCTTTCACTGGCAGGGACAAGAATGTCTGACCAGTTTATATAGGAAAAGTTAATGACCAGATCAGAAGCAGCTGAAATGGAGCTGCATGTTTCTAACCAACATAGAAAGGGTCATTAACCTCTTCAGCACCAGAAGAAACTAAATCTATTTAATATAGGACACAAACCACACCATCTCTAAAGAAAAAATAAACCAAGCACTCAACTTAGGTAGAATGCAGTGATGTATTCTTTTATTGTGGCCTTAAACAAAGGGGGTTTGCAGCAAAATGTTTCGGTCTATATAAGACCTTCATCAGATGCTGTATACATAAAAAAACAGTCATAATATGTGGTGAAAGGAAATAAGGTACAAAAATAAAGTATATACAATATGAATTAATGGCAGACTTGGTAATATAGAAGAGCTGAAATTACTTATATAGGGAAGACAATTAAAGTACAGTACTAGATAACCAGAACGTTTCACATACCGTATAGAAAGAAACTCAATTGATTATGGATAAACAGAGCCGGATAAGAGCCTGTAAGTAAGCATGCCTATGAGTGTCACCGTGGTTTACATCAACAGTACAAAGGAACGTTGTGCATACTATAAATATGAAGTTTCCATACCCTATCAAGTAGTACTGAGAGATCCACGTAGTTTCTATAGGTCAGACAATCAATCTGTATATCGATAAAACCAGTAGCATTATTAGACCTGGTACAAATATGTCAGATACTGGCCAAACATAGAAGTTAAACGGTGGTGGACTATTAAGCATGGCGCTGGGTGCACTTACCAAGTGAGGAGAGGTACCGACATGGTATCCACCGCTAGTCATGTGAGGACGTGCTGTGTTACCTCCGTTATGAGGAGAAAAAGCAAGCGGCAGTGATGTGAGACCCGAGCGCAGTGACCGGAAGTACTGGACATGCGATCTAAGCGTCCGTTCCAGTACTCACTTCCGAAACCGGAAGTGATGTCATGATAGGGGAGGAATGCGTTCCAAGGAAATCAGAGTCTGCGTTCCACATATATTCACTGTGTTGGATCCTGTTAGGTATCGTGGATTGGTGACAGCGTGATGCTTGCATGCTAACAAAGAAATATTTGTGACCAATGTAAATGAAGGTGCCACAAGGTGGAGAGTGCTGAGAGTGATTGAGTACATTTATGATAGGGCACATTTCAATAAAGACGGCTCTGGTAAAAGAGAAAACACAGAATCAGTACCATGTAAATAAACACATTCATATACATGACAATAAGTCATACTCCCTATTAAGTCCTTTTGAGGCCAAAGTTTCTAAGGTGTGAATCCAGTAGGATTCACGTCTTTTAAGAAGCAGAACCCTATGTCCGCCATGTCTGGGTGGAGGTACAGTCTCTATTACTTGGAACCGTAGCTGAGATATTGTGTGTCCCTGTGATTGAAAATGGTGTGGGATGGGGAGAAGAAGATTATTGCAACGAATGGTGGACTTGTGTTTAGAGATTCTATCTCTGACAGATTGTGTAGTCTCCCCAATGTATAATAACCCACATGGACATTTAATAAGGTACACAACGAAAGAGGTTTCACAAGTATAGTGTCCATTGATGGGAAAACTTTTTCCCGTTCTAGGGTGGTGAAAGGTGGTGCCTTTCTGAACATTGCCACACTGGGCACAATGGAGGCAGGGAAATGTACCCATTCTTGGGCGGGAAAGGTAGGACTGTTTGTTTGGTTGTGTAGTGCCAATATCGGCACATACAAGTTGGTCTTTGAGGTTGGGAGGTCTTTTAAAACATGGTAGGAAAGGTTCTTTAAATTCTTGTACATTTGGGTATGCCGTAAAGAGTAAATGCCGATAACCTCGTCTTGAGAACTTCCTGGTCATCTCCATGAGTCGTGTTTCCCGTAGTGCCGTATCAGTGACTATGCGACTGACTCTTTGAAATTGTGACTGTGGAATAGACCGTTTCACTGCTGGAGGGTGAAAACTTTTATAATGCAATATGCTGTTGCGGTCAGTTGTTGTGGTGTACAAATCCGTGCTCAAATGTCCTTCCGGACTTTTTTTGACCATAGTGTCTAGAAAGTTGATAGAGTGAGGGTCAGATGTCATGGTGAACTTAATGCCGGGCCACGACTCATTAAGGAATACATGAAATTCCTGGAGGGACTCGAATGTGCAATCCCAGAGGCAGAAAATGTTGTCGATATATCTTTTCCAAAGGAACACGTTATTGATGAATAAAGGATTATTGTAAATGATGGACTGTTCAAACTCTGCCATATAGGTATTAGCATACGGGGGTGCCACATTCGAGCCCATTGCGGTGTTGCGTGTCTGTAAGAAGAAGGTGTCCTGAAACATAAAGAAATTATTGAAGAGTACTACCGTCAAGAGATCGATGCATAAATTTACTTGTGCCACATCCATACCAGTGGACGTAAGGAGATGGTGTACTGCGTTAATGCCCTCAATGTGAGGGATTGAAGTGTAGAGATCCTTCACATCTAGGGTTACTAGGATAGTATCAGGGGGTATGGTGTTGAGGTCCCTAATGGTCTTGAGGAAGTCGCCGGTATCCAAAAGGATTGATGGCGATAATTGTGTTGGGGGGGGGGTCAATATTTTCTCTAAAAACTTTGAGAGAGGAGATAAAATTGAGTCGGTCGAGGCGACAATTGGTCTGCCCGGTGGATTTTGTAAATTCTTGTGGATTTTGGGGAGAGTTTAAAACACAGGAGTGATGGGATTAGTTTTACGAAGATATTCACATGTTTTGGGATCCAAGACTCCAAGTTGGGAATATATCCTCAAGATTGTGTCAATTTTCTGACAGACGTTCTGTGTTGGATCCCTAGGCAGTTTTCAATATACTGATGTGTCGCCCAGCTGTCTCAATATCTCAGTGACGTATTGCGTTCTATCCATGAAGACCAAGGCACCCCTGTTGTGAATGTGTTAGAAATGAATTCTGAGCAGAAG
>VIAB01012345.1:60149-74859 GCA_009801035.1 Oophaga pumilio
CATAACACCTCAGCAGTGCCACAGGCTGATCACCTCTATGCCACTCTGCATTGATAATGTAAAAATAGCTCACCAGAAAAAACGGCACTATCCCACCATGGACAACATCTGCAAGAAGTTTGTATGTTCTCCCCATGTTTACGTGGGTTTCCTCTGGGTACTCCGGTTTCCTCCCACATTCCAAAGACGTACTGATAGGGAATTTAGATTGTGAGCCCTATCGGGGACAGTGCCAATAATGTCTGTAAAGTGCTGTGGAATTAATGTTGCTATATAAATGAGTCAAATAAATAAATAAATAAATGTTCAAGATAGTTAAGTATATTCCAATGTTATATTATTCATTATAGTGCTCATATGAAGGACATATATAGGGACCAATCGCCAAAATAAGCATCGAACAAAACAAGAAAGGAAAGCGATCAAACGGTCCAATAAAGTATAAAAAATGTAGATACTTTATTAAATATTACCAATAAAGAAACAGGTTTGAATGGGGAGAGGGAAGTGCACATATACAAAGAATAATGCAGGGACAATGTGCAAACTGAAGGTCACATTATATATGAATCATATATGGCTGTAACCCAACAATTAAAAATACTCATAATAAAGACCTATTGCCCATACTGATATTCACAGTAATATGATGGTCACAGGCAAAAAAGGTATGCACGGTAAATACTGAGACATTGAACCTGTAGAAAAAAAACACTAGGCATATGTGATAAAGTAACGCATACCTGACCCAGATGAAAAGTATGGAGGGGCACAGCAGCACAAGTGTCCAACCCAAGGCACTTTTCGGCTTTGCCTTTGTCAGGGGGCATACTGAGAGTAAGAGTGCAGAGTTTAAAAAGGGGGCCAGAGCCAATGATGCAATAACCGGAAATGACGCGTTACTACATATGTGACGTATGTGCAAAACACAGAGCACGAACCTGTGCAAAACACATTGTCGTTCAAAGAACATTCCATGATGGTAATCTGTTTACTTTATTCCCCACAGAGGAGATACAATCCGCATTGAGGATACTTGAAAATCTATCTATCGAGCATCGACCATGTCAGCAGGTAACACAGCGATATTGGTGGTGGTGGATAGATAGATTAAGCAAGATGCCTCATTTCATTGCGCTACCTGCATTACCGAATGCCAAGGGCACAAATTTTTATTAAGGAAATCAAGAAATTGAATGGGATTAACTCTGATTTTGTTTCTGACTGGGCTGGTTCAATTTATATTTAAATTTTGGAAAGCATTTTGTGCTTATTTAGAGATTAATCCTTCATCTTAATCCGTCTTTCATCCATAATCTAATGGGGAAACTAAGATAGTGATCCAAAATTTTGAGACATAGCTTAGTTGCTTTGTGCCCGATAATCAGGAGGAGTGGGTTTCGTATTTACCCCTCAAGGACTTCTCTCTAATTATTGTCATGAATCAACTGGCAAGTTCCCGTTTTTCGAGGCATTTGGGTTTCAACCTCATGTTTTCTCTTTCAATAGTACCATATTTTTCGGACTTTAGGACGCACTTTTTCCCCAAAAATTTTGGGGTAAAATGGGGGTGCTTCTTATAGTCAGAATATACTTACAAGCAGTGTGGCAGCAGGAGTCGGGCAATTCTGCAGCGGTCCGACGCTGCAGGGCGATGATCACACTCTCTTCCCAGTCCATTTTCCTGGAGGCCACAGCATCACCGAGATCTCATCTACCGTTGCCAAGATCTCAATCTGAGCAGGCGCTGTTTTACACATTCATTTTTTTCCCTATTTTCCTTCTGAAAATTTGGGGTGCGTCTTATGGTCCATAAAATACGGTAATCGTTTCTCTGGGGTACCTGAGAAGGAATGGGTTTCTTCATCTGTTACATCAGTATGGCAAGGTGTTAAGGAGGATGGGGTCCAGATACAAGAGAATGGCTGATCGGAAACGCTTGCTGGGTTCGGACCTGTGTGTGGGTGACAACCAAAATTGACGAGTAAGAAGACCTGTAGTAGCTTTACTACCAGAATGTCCAGCCAGGACAGAATCTTGATGTTCACTCAAAATTCAAAGATGGAGGTTCACAGGGACAGGTAGCACGGGCATTCCCCTGAGCATCTACGGCCTCCTTCTCCAAATCAGAAAATATTGTAGCAATAACTATTTCTTTCTGTAATGTGGGGACCTGTTCGCGATTGCTATAACCCCTCAGTAAACAATGAAACAGTGCATTCGCCTTAATGTTCTTTTGCCCCAGCCTAGAAGTTACAAAAAAGTTGAATCTGGCAAAAAATAATGTCTGTTTAGCTGTCAGATATTTAGCTGATTCCAGATACAATAGATTTTTGTGATCAGGGAATACTATGACAGGATGAATTGCCCCCTCCAAAAAATTACCCCATTTCTCGAAGGCCAAGTTTATTGCCAAGAGCTCCCTATTACCAGTGTCATAATTCTTTTTGGCGAATAACAATATTTGTGATAAATATGCACATGGAAGCCATTTATTGTATTTTTCGGACCATAAGACGCACCCCAAATTTTCAAAAGGAAAATAGGGAAAAAAATTAATGCATCAAATGGTTGTCCGTCTTTCAGAGAAGAATTCAGCTTAAAGGGGGGGAAACGGCAGTGCTGGTGAAGCGGGGTCACAGGAGGTGTTTGGTGGTCCGGTAATGATCTAACTGCCATCCCAGGCTGGTGTGGCAGGTTCGGCGGTGCTCGGTGGTCAGGGGGCTCCGCCGATATCTTGTGAAAGCAAGTCAGTGAGCTGAACTGAGTTCATTGGCTGTGAACTCCTAGGACATGTCTGATAGGACCGCAAGTGTGAGAACTTTCAGTGGCCCGGCTGGGAACGCAGACACAGTGACCGGCGGAAACTTCAATGACATCACTGCTAGTCACTGAGACTGTGCTCGCAACAGCTCATTCTTCAGTGGTTCTCAGCCTGGACGGTCACATCTTGACACTGTCCAGGTTGAAAACTGATTATCCCCAGATATGGATTACGTTGTGGGACAGAACAATGAACAGGTGAGGGATATGGTTGTTTTTTATTTTTCCTTTATTACAGGAGACCATGGCTTCAGTGGAATGGGTAATGAAGTGAGTAGGGTTTAATTTAGATTGACTAAAGGAGTCTGTGTCATTCTTTCAATTAAAGGACTGGCTGGGCGATCATTTACAATTTAACTATATGATTAATAATGGAGAGGAGTCTTTTAGCCATGGGCTTGATGTCACCAGACAATAGAAAAATGTGACATCAACCCCACAAATATGGACCCCACTTGCCACAGGGTAAGTGGGAACAGCCGGGCAAAGTGCCAGAATTGGCGCATGTAGTAGATACGCCTTTTTGTTATTTATAGGCTGGGGGGCATGGCCTCTTACTAGCCTGAGAATACCAGCCCCCAGCTGTCAGCTTTAGCTTGGCTGGTTGTCAAAAGTGGAGGGGACTCCACTCTTTTCAATTATTTATTTAAATAATTAAAAAAGCAGTGTGGGGACCTGTTATGTTTTGGTAGCTGAGGAGAGCAGGCAAAAATGGAAATACACCAGAGAGGTTGGAATCTACTGGACTGCAGTACCCTGACTAACCACCACAACTAAAGGCAGCCGTGGAGCGTTCCTACGTAGGTCCTAGATGCCTCGTCACAGCCTGAGAGGTTAACTACACCTAAAGATAGAAAGAGGAAAGCTATCTGCCCCGGAGCAGATCCCCAAAGAACATAGGAAGCCCCCAAACATGTAATGGCGGTTAGACAAGAGGAAATACAGACACAGACAGAAAATAGTATGAGCAAACGCTGGGGCCCAATCTGCCTAGACAGAAAAGGATAGGAAGGATACTTATTGCAATTCCAAAAAACCCTAAAAAAAGCCAACGCAACTAATTGCAAAAACACCTGAGATCACACGACCTCTACCACCTAAATTAGTTCTCTGGTGTAACAAAACTAAGCCGCAGCCACAGAAAAAACTGGAAAAGGCAAATGAACAAACAACAGTGGCTCCAGAGGAACCGAGAGGAGCCCAAGCCCCCCGGGGAGGGGAACCTGGCCAACCTCACAGAAATGCAGAAAAAATGCAAATGGAAAGCACAAAAACAGAAAATATCTTATCTGAGAGCAGGAGAAGAGGCAAGACTCAGCAAGCTTCCAAGTGAACCAGGAAACAGCGTTGAGACAAGAACAATTGATCACCGGCAACCATGATGGGGGGAACCTCCCTTATATCCAGCCAGTCTGTAATTCCTGATTGCCAATCCTCATTGAATGGTTCAGTACTGTTTGTAACCACCAGAGGGAGCTTCTGCTCAGAATTCATTTCTAAAACATTCATAACAGGGACCCCTCTGTTCTTGATAACCAGCCTTGCTAATGCGGACAGCTGAGGATTGCAGCCTGCAGCTGTCAGTTTTGCCTGGCTGGTTATCAAAAATGCAAGGGAACCCCCATCAATTTTTCTTAAAATTTTTTATTTATAGCGCAAATGATGACACTTTTCCTGGTGTCTGCCCCTAATTTAGCAGTTTAGCAGCTTTTTGGCTTCTCTGAAGGTGTTGTCTGTGCCTCCCATTGAAGTTAATGCAGTTTGGGTATGATGGAACCGTTTGCCGATCCGAACCGAACCGAACCCTGAAAGGTTCGCTCATCTCCAATCATGATACGAAATGTCAAAGTACCAACAATTATAAACACTGTATTAGTTTACAATCCAAGAATTGTTGCTTAGTATAGAAAAGGAAATAGCAATCAATCACTACAGGGATCACTACCTCCAAACTCGGCCTTGATTCATGCCGTGTCGGACTACAATTCCGGTCTGCTGCCTTGGCACCGCATCCTGGTTTCTATCTCTCTTCTATGCTCTATAGATCACTAGAAAAGCAATTTATAGATAATGGGAAGTCCACACCTAAGGTCGGGGTCACACTTGCGAGTGTGATGCGAGAAACTCGCACGAGTCTCTCGCATCAATAACCGGCACTGCCGCCGACACTCGGGACTGGAGTGTGCGGCTACATAGAAATACATGCAGCCGCACACTCCGGTCCCGAGTTCCTGCGGCAGTGCCGGGTATTGATGTGAGAGACTCGCGCGAGTTTCTTGCATAACACTCACAAGTGTAACCCCAGCCTAATTGTAGTGTTAAGGGTGAAGAACTTACAATCTCTTAAACTTCAGTTCCTGGTTAAGACTTATGCAAAATCTTGACATAACGTCGACTATAAGTCCACATCACCATTTCCATTTTTCCATGTTGCCTCTAACAAAGTGCCAATTTATAGTTTTACTTAAGAAATAATTCACTTTGGGAAACCGTTCTTTGTTATTGTTATAAAGTTGTGTTCAGAGGCTTTTGACCACATCAGCCTTGTGCCCCTGCAAGTCTTTTTACTGTTTCTCTGCAGAATCACTTAACCTTGCAAATAAACAGCTGTTTCACCTGCAAAACTGCTCAGCAATTAAGTGTGAATAGAGTTTTAGGGTCAACCCAAAATAAGCTGATTACATGGTGTCTAAAGCCCCCGTCTCACATAGCAAGATCGCTAGCGAGATCGCTGCTGAGTCACAAGTTTTGTGACGCAACAGAGATCTCCCCAGCGATATCGCTGTGTGTGACACTTATCAGCGACCAGCCCCCCTGCCGGGTATCGCTGATCATTCTGGAATGTCCTGGACATTTTTTTGATCGTCGGTCTCCCGCTGGCCAGCAAGCATCGCTGCGTGTGACAGGCGATACCAGAGCGCTGGTGCAGGGGAGCTGGTAACCAAGGTAAACAGCGGGTTTCTAGGCACCGCGCAGCGCCTAGAAACCCGATGTGTACATTAGATACCAGAGCGCTGGTGCAGGGGAGCTGGTAACCAAGGTAAACATCGGGTTTCTAGGCACCGCGCAGCGCCTAGAAACCCGATGTGTACGTTAGATACCAGAGCGCTGGTGCAGGGGAGCTGGTAACCAAGGTAAACAGCGAGTTTATAAGCGCTTGGCGACGCTTAGAAACCCGCTTCTTACCTTGGTTATCAGCTCCCTGCACCAGCACTCTGTTATCTAACATACACTGCGGGTAACTAAGCGACGTGCATCGCTTGTTACCCGCATAGTCGCTGTCCTGATCGCTGCTGAGATCTGTCTGTTTGGCAGCACTCCAGCAGCGATCATGTAGTGACAAACCAGCGATCCTGACAAATTCATATCGTTGTCGGGATGAGTCGCTATGTGTGAAGGGGCCCTTACTGCTGGGACCCCATTTGATGAGCAGTAATCTGTGTTGGAACCTGGCAGTAACAGATTCATCACCACAGAAATAAATTATTCTATTGTGCTTATGGAAACCAATATATCAATGTAAAGCATGAAAATAGGGGATCTTCCAGAGAGACACTGTAGTTTCTCCAAATGCCAGCTATTATAAATGAGCAAAGCAAACCTCCTTCTACCTGCCAACATCCCCAATGCCTGTGCTTAATTAGAAGGCCTGCCTTGATGTCATGTACCGTACAGACCAAAAGTTTGGACACACCTTCTCATTTAAAGATTTTTCTGTATTTTCATGACTATGAAAATTGTACATTCACACTGAAGGCATCAAAACTATGAATTAACACATGTGGAATTATATACTTAACAAAAAAGTGTGTAACAACTGAAATTGTGTCTTATATTCTAGGTTCTTCATAGTAGCCACCTTTTGCTTTGATGACTGCTTTGCACACTCTTGGCATTCTCATGATGAGCTTCAAGAGGTAGTCACCGGAAATGGTTTTCACTTCACAGATGTGCCCTGTCTGGCTTAATAAGTGGGATTTCTGGCCTTATAAATGTGATTGGGACCATCAGTTGTGTTGTGCAGAAGTCTGGTGGATACACAGCTGATAGTCCTACTGAATAGTCTGTTACAATTTGTATTATGGCAAGAAAAAAGCAGCTAAGTAAAGAAAACGAGTGGCCATCATTACTTTAAAAAATGAAGGTCAGTCAGTCCGAAAAATTGGGAAAACTTTGAAAGTGTCCCCAAGTGCAGTTGCAAAAACCATCAAGCGCTACTGAGCAATCAGCCGGATCCGGCTAGCTTGCTTCCCTCTTCCTCCACTGTACTCAGCCACACTTCATCGGAACCAGAGACTTCTTCACGTCACGTACGTTGCTTCAGCCCCGCAGTACCTCGCTCAGGAGAACCAGGACACGCCGCTTCCATCAGGACACAGTGCATCAGTTTCCTTCAGGACCAAGCCAGAGACTTCACGCGCTTTCTGCGGCGCCCCCTGTGGGATACCAAGCCTTCAACGCCCTGAAAACATCAGACTGATAAGTTTACCAGTTACTTAGAGGATTGCTTATTCTTGTCCCCCCCCTGTTTTATAAGCCTGTTTTTACCAATACCCAAGAAATCATGGACTAGGAGCAATTATAAAATTAATAGGTTTTTATTCATACAAAAAACTATTGATAAAAGTCAATCAAATTTTAATGCATATTATAGCTGTGGTGTAGTGACACCTGATGCAGCTAGGGGGCACTGTGTATGCTCCTCGAGATATGCATGGAAGCATGGTTTGTGTTGTGGTAAAGGACCTGTGATGAGGTCATGACCAGATGACCTAACCATGTGATCCTGACCTCATCTGTGGGTGGGGTTACAGCTATGTAACGAAGTGTGCTTGGGACCTGAAGAGAGTTGTGGGAGTCTGCCAGTGTGGACAGACTTCCATGTGTCCAGATGGGACTTTACAGAAAGGACTCTGTGTCAAGAGAGTGTTGTGGGAGTCTGCCAGGGTGGACAGACTTCAATGCATCCAGACGGGACATGACAGAGAGGTCTCTGTGACTGAGGAGTGAGGCTCCAGGCAGGAGCTGAAGTACTGATGATTTGTATTGCCTGTGACTGTGAGGTTTATGATGTAATAAACCTGATGATTTTTGGATAAAAAAAAGTGTCTCCTGATTACCTCTGAAGCAGCCGAGTGAGTTGAAACCTTACATAGCATATAGAGCAAGGGAGAAGGCAACGTCTAGATCTCATAAGGAGCAAGACCGGTGTCATAAAAATTCAAACAAATTTATGCATCAATACATCCATGTAATCACAGTTGATCACAAATTCATGTGTATGTATATACAAAGCTATGGCTCACAGAATGAGATACTGTGAGTACTGAGATATTCATCCAACATACAAATATTCACATAGGGAGCACAATTATCCAATATATTTACGGTATATATAATTCTGCAAGTATTTTTAATAAAGTGCATAGTGCATTAAATCAACCCTATATATAGGAAAATATATCTTCCAATAACTCATGCCACAAATGAATAATGCATAATGGAAAATAAAGTGCCTAGAGCAACTCCATCTGAATTGAAAATATGTCATAGTGAAAAAGGCTACTTAATTCAAAAAACAATTTTTGCAGCCACTAGCTTATGTAACCACTATGGTGGATAGCCACACTATATATAGTCAGATATGCCACTGATTATGTATATTATCCCACATATGGCAAATTCCAGTACATAAGGCAACTTGTCAAATAATCATACATTTATCCAGAATTGGAGTATATTGCTATATACCATGTGTGGGTAATCACAGTAGGCTATTACCAGAATCAGTATAAGGCAAGTAATGTTAGCCATCAACCATAGTGGATAGTAATACCATACCTAATAGGGCATAAAGAAGGACCACAAAGTGAAGAAAATACAGACACCAGAACTTACTGAATATGAGCTGTAGGACCCCTACGCGCATTTCGAGGAAGCTACACATAATGGCACCCATATAGTCCTCCATATAGTATAATGCACTTCCCATAGTCATACATATAGATTTCTGCATTCCCCATAATCCTCCATGCAGTTAAATGCACTCCCATAGTCCTTCTTCTAATATAATGCACTCCCCATAGTCCTCCATATAGTATAATGCACTCCCCATGGTCTTCCATCTAGCATAATGCTCTCCCCTTGGTCCTCCATATAATATAATACTCTCCACATGGTCCTCCATATAATATAATGCTCTCCCCATGGTCCTCTGTATAATATAATGTTCTACCCATGGTCCTCCAAAGAATATAATGCTCTCTCCATAGTCCTCCATATAATATAATGCTCTCGCCATAGCCTTCCATAGAATATAATGCTCTCTCCATGGTCCTCTATAGAATATAATGCACCCCGGTGTTTCCGTAGAATATAATACACTCCCCATGATACTCCATAGAGTTTAGTGCACTTCCCATGGTCCTCCATAGAATATCATGCACTTCCCATGGTCCTCCATAGAATACAATACACTCTCCATGTTCTTCCATACTCTATTATGGCCACCAGTCACTGATTTAAATAAAAAATACAATACTCACCCCTCCTCCTTCCACCTGATGTTCTCGTCTCCTATGTGTGTGGTGTGAAGTGCCGCACATCTCAGTACATCGGGAGCGCTGTACTGACGTCATCGTGCACGCTGCACTGTCATACCCTGAGGAAGGATGATGGGAGAGGAAGCGTCATCTGACTTTACGTCCTCCATCATAAGTGTTCACAATGACGGACAGAGGGGGGGGCTCGGTGAGGGCACTGGCACTTGGCCTCCATGGCTCACAAGCCCCATAGCAGTTGCGTGACCTGCCGTCATTGGCGATACACCACCGGCCCCTGTCCAGTTTCAACAGTTTACTCATGTGGCTTCTGCACCAGAGCCACGTAAATTGTTATGATCATCCGTACCAGCTGTACAGTGCTATAAATCTCTTCTAGTAAAGAGGTTTTCAAATAAGAAACAACCATTTTTAGAATATAGACACTTCTGGTACTGCTCACAAACAACTAATTTTTTATGGGAAGCGTTGAAGCAACAGTTGCAGGAAAAAAGTAGAATGACATGTAATACATGGACATCTTACGTCCTCCAGAGCAAGAGGCACTTTTACCAGGTAACTCTGCATTCTCGATAATAAAGAGGGTGCAGATTTCCCTCCATGATGCCATGAGCACTGAAAAATTTGCAGAGGCCTGAAGTTAACCAACCTCCAACTTACACTTTCAATTCTATCAGTAATGTTGAGATCCAACGATAGCTTCTTACAGGTCTCTCTCGCTCTAACACTGTGCTCCCCATCAGGGTTAATTAAAGGCTACTCAGAACTGGCACAGGAACTAACTCATGTATGCAGTGGATGGACAACAGAGTGAATATCAACCCTGAGAAGAAAGGCACAATGGAAAAAAATAATCAGCCCATGGAAATAGTGAAAACGCATTGGGACTTAACTAAACCATAAGATGCAATGTTTCAGACCACTTAGTCCTGAGATCAGCAAAGTGCAGCTGTTATTAAAGTACAACTCCCAATGTACTGACAGGAAATTCTGTGAGTTTAGTTTCACAGCAGTTAAAGTGCTTACAGGAGTGATCAGAAGTCAAAAGTCATTTTCCTTCCTCAGAGGTGGACACTCACAGCTTGGGGCCCATCTGCAAGAAATATGTTTGGGGCCCCCCTGTTTTTATGGCGATAAAACTACAGATTCTACAGATTATACATATTATACCGTATCTTTCGGACTATAAGACGCACCCACGTTTTAGAGGTGGAAAATATAAATAACATACTATTATATGTGGTGTTATATATAATAGCATGTTATTATGTAGGAAGCTACGGGTAGGAGATGGTGCTGCGGGACCAGTGTGGTGTCTGTAAACTACTATGTGAAGACGCTGGAGGGTGAGTATAAGGCCGGGGTCACACATGCGAGAAATTTGCACGATTTTTGTGCGAATCTCTCTCGTGAACACCCGGCACTGCCGCTGGCACTCAGACTGGAGCGTGCAGCTGCATAGAAATACATGCAGCCGCACGCTCCGGTCCGAGAGCTGGCGGCAGTGCCGGGTGTTCACGAGAGACTCGCCAGAAAATCGTGCAAATTTCTCGCATGTGTGACCACGGCCTAAGAATGGGGGCATAGGGCTTATATTTAAAGCCACACTCCAGCACTGATAACACTGGAGTGCTGCTTTAAGATCCCATGGGAGAACTATAACTCCCAGCATGTCCTGCAGATCCTATGGCATGCTGGGAGTTATAGTCCACCACAGGAATGCAGAGTGATTTTTTAATGTGCTGTCATTACTAACTTTTTAATTAATTCTCTGTTGTACAGTGTGTCTGAAGGACCTGTGATGACATCATGAAGAGGCAGGGCTTTGTGTTGTCATGTGATGCTCCAGCCCGCCCTCTTCATGACCTCATCACAGGTCCTCCACAGGAGCATTCAGCATGGCATCAGCACAGTCCCAGGCTGTCAGGTATGCGATGACTCCTGCTGCACTCTGCTCCTGTCGCCTCCTTCTACTTCCAACACACATCTCCCAAGCTGCTGCAGGAATCAGGCGCTGGGGAACCATGTGGCTCTGTCATTTGCTTCTCCCTGCTCACTCCTCAGCTGATAGGTGGGCGGGGAAGTGGCTAATGAATATTCACTGCACTTAAGTATCGGGACCAGTGGTTTCCCCAGCGCTGGATTCCTGCAGCCGAGGGGATATTTTCCTGCCTCCTGCGATCTCACTCCACCGCTGCCCCCTGCCCCCTTCCCCACGTTACATTCCGACCGTAAGACACACCCACACTTTCCTCCCAAATTTGGAGGAAAAAAAGTGCGTCTTATGGTCCGAAATATACGGTACATTACATAGTCCCTTCTCACTATGTATAGCACCGTCCCTTATTACACAGTACCTTTACTTGTTATGTATAGCATTGTTCCTTATGTATCAAATTCTTGTGTTATTTTTGTTCTTCATAGCACCCTGTTCTTTATTACATACCATCCTGTCTTGTTAGATATTATAAAGCAATGACAGCTGATGGAACATGGGAAAGCTTCTTTTCCGATGGAGGAACAGATGGATTGGTCTTCTGGTCACCGGCTGCTCCATCAGCAGTCATTTTATATCTAGCAAGAGAGGACTATGTAATAAAGAGAGGGTGCTGTAACTAAGAAAAATGTTATGTAAGGGACGGTGCTAGACATATTAAGAGATTAACTAAGTAATAATGGGACGGTACTTTACATAATAACAGAGAACGTATATAATAAAGAACAGCCCTATATACAATACAAGAAGAAACTATGTGATTAAGATGGCACTATTTGTAACAAGGACGTACACTATACACTAAGAGACTGTATACATAATATGGCTACATTCCTATATCTGTGGGAAGTGTTGGTGTGCTGCCCGATTTCTTTCTCGGACACAGCATACAGGCCCTTTTAAATGTGTCATGGGCAGAAAAGAAGAAAAGGATCGGTACTTGAATGAATAAAACTTCCGTTAATTTAATCATTTAAAAGCAAGGATATCCATAGTTAGAAATGCAGAGCGATTCTAACACGTTTCTGGCATGGCTGTCCTTAGTCATAGAATATACAAAAATAGTGCAAAATACCATATATTCAAGAAAAGATTGCAAAACATGTGATCACACCTTAAAGCATCTAATAAAACGTACAAGAAAGACACAGGTGAAGAATGCATGGAGGAAGATGTAAGGTATGGCCCCCATGAACACTTTGGGAAGGAATTTAGAAATACAAATGAAAAATGAATGAATAATAATAATGACATCATGGTTCAATATACACTGCTCAAAAAAATAAATCGTACTCGTAATGGTCTGGAGAATCATAATGGCAGGTCAGTTTTAGCATTTAGTGAACATGATAAAAAAAAACAAAAACAAAACAAATTGTGGAATTGCACTTTTTTTGCAATTTCACCGCACTTTGAATTTTTTCCCATTTTCTAATACACTATATAGAAAAACCAATGCTGTTATTCAAAAGTACAACTCTTTCCTCAAAAAGCAAGGCTTCATATGGCCATATTGACGGAAAAATAAAAACGTTATTTCTCTGGGAAGAAGGAGAACAACAAACTCAAAAATTGAAAAATCCAAGTTAGTGAAAGGGTTAAAGGCCATAATTAGAACCCATAAAAAATGCATACAGAAAATACGAAAAAGCAAAAAAATATATAAGGCATATAAAAACGCATCAATAAATGAAGATAGTGTAGTTCCAATAATTCATACCTTCAGGAAATGTTGTATCTAGCTTAATGATCCAAAAGGCTTCTCTGAGGAATAGTTTCTTTTTCCAGTTCCCTCCTCTGCTGGGTGAAAAACTTTTTCCAAGCCGATAAAGAAACAACAGTTTGTATTGACATAATGTATATCAATAAAGTGCCTCGTAACACCTGAGTATGATCTATTGCCATTGTTAATGTTCTTTATCTATTCCGAAATTCTCTTTTTCAGTTTGCTGTACACGCATCCAATATATTTAATATCACAGATATCACAACCTATACAATAAACAACATACTGCGTAGGGCAATTAATTAAATAATTTATTTTGACACATTCAGAAATATCTTTTGTTTTTCTGGCTGTTCTGTCTCCGACATCTAATTGTTGTTTTTTCTACTGTTTATGTAGGAGTTTAACAATCTAGTGTTTGGCTCCCTGTAGTGACCAGTGTCATATTCGCAGTTATAATGTTTTCTTTCACTTTCAGCAAAATCATTTTCCCTCCCTTTGCAATGCATGATGGTAGCTTAGCAATGTATTCTGGGAGCTTTCCCTCCATTTTCTTCCATTTTCCTTCAGCCTGCATCCAGGAAGCAGCTCATCTTTTCCTCTCCTCTTGCGATAGCATCGCCGTTATGTTCTTATGTCTCTCTAGTTAATTCCTGTCCTATATTAGCCCTGTCTAATCAGTCCTGCCCCTGGTTAGGTATTAGTCTGCAAATGTTTATTCACAGTGTACTATGTATATGTATTTCTACTATGCCCGTGTACTGATTGTATGTATATTATGTTTGCATTATAGTTTCACCGCGCCAATATATCAAGTTCAATAAAAGCACAGATTCAATCACAATCTCCTTATTGGACCCCGGTATAGCGGTTTAGCTGTCTGTATAACTGCAATGACGTCTGCCCCATTCAGTGAGGACAGAATAGTGAAACGACAACCATCCAGCTAGTGGGAATTCAGTGAAAAGACAGCTGTATAGCTTGCAGGATCTAGTGAAACTGCAGCCATCTACCTAGTGAGATTCAAGTCACCGGCTACACAGAGACTTAATACAGCTACAGCAATCTCTGCACAGCCAAGCATTCCCCCAAGACACCATGTCCCACAAATCACACAGGACAAAATCTCATACTTCCGTCTCCTCAAAGACAACATCCATCAGCAGCGTGGTCGCCATTGCCCGTGCAAATGCTGTAGCCGCCGAAATGCGAGCAAGTTTTGCTGAAGAAGAGATGCGACTTAAGTTAGAGAAGGCACGCCTAGATGATCAAGAGAGAAAGGAGCAATTAAACAAGGCACGCATAGATGCCGCCGTAGAGAGCCTAGCAGCAAAAAGAGAAGCTGCCGCAGCCCTCGCCGAGGAAGAATCTCTAGAAGCCGCGCAAAACCCTGAGCTGCATAGCCGAAGCCGTACGTCAAGTCTGGAGTTTCCACTGCCAGATTCACCACAATGCACATCTCAGTATGTTAATGGACTTCCTGATCCAAACTATAACCCTGAACCGGCATCGGAACAAAAACATGATGTCTCCAGTGAAGTGAGCGAGAGTCATCATGAGACTCAGCTCCAAGACAGATACAAACACGAAAACGTGGAGCAAAAT
>VIAB01012346.1:19387-31050 GCA_009801035.1 Oophaga pumilio
AATTGCTGCGATCGAGCGCAATCGCAGCGTTCAGGAGGGAGGCAGAGGGACGAGAGCTCCCTCGGCCTCCTGATCGGCGTCCCCCACGACGTTATCATGGGGCCAGATCTCTGCCATGATGACCCCATCAAGCTACAGAATGGTCTCAGAAGCTGTCTCCATAGGTATAATGCACTGCATTATACATTGCAATGTATTATACCTGCAATCAAAGTAGAAAAAAGTGAAAGTCCCATAAAGGGATTAGGTAAAGAAGGAAAAATTTTGAAAAAATATGTAAAAAACAAATTCTAATTAATAAAAATAATTTTAAAAAATCCACTAATAAACACACATTTTTATGTAAATTTTTTTTTAAAAAAAGTACACGTTTGGTATCGACACATCCATAAAAATCCCATCTGTAAAAGTGTCACACTAGTTAACCCCTTCAGTGAACGCCGTTAAAAAACCCCACAAAAAAGTAGCAAATTATACTTTTTCCAAGCGGTATCACCATACCACTTGGAAAAAGAGGAATAAAACACGATAAAAAAAAGAATTGTAATAAAAATAGTACCAATAAAAGCGCCATCTTGTCCCGCAAAAGATAAGCCCTCACATGACTCTGTCGGCCGAAATTTGGAAAAATTATAGCTCTCAAAATGCTTTGATGCAAAAACTTCTACAAAAAAGAAGCGTCTTTTAGTATGTGACAACTGCCAAACATAAAAACCAGATATAAAAACCCTCTATAAATAGTAAATCAAACCCCCCTTTATCACCCCCTTAGTTAGGGAAAAATAATAAAATAAAAAATGTATTTCCATTTTCACATTAGGGTTAGGGTTGGGGTTAGGGATAGGGTTAGGGTTGGGGCTGGGGTTAGGGATAGGGTTGGGTTGGGGCTAACGTTATGGTTAGGGTTGGGGCTAAAGTTAGGGTTAGGGTTGGGGCTAAATTTAGGGTTAGAGTTGGGATTAGGGTTAGGGTTGGAATTAGGGTTAGCGTTGGAATTAGGGTTAGGGGTGTGGTAGGGTTAGGTTTGTGGTTAATGTTATGGTTAGGGTTGAGGGTGTGTTAGGGTTAGAGTTGGAGTTAGAATAGGGGTGTTTCCACTATTTAGGCACATCAGGGGTTCTCCAAACGCGACATGGCGTCCGCTCTCGATTCCTTCCAATTTGTCACTGTCATTCCTCCATTCAATGACCGCCGCTCCGTTCCAATCAACAACGGACTGGTCATCTGGAAATACTTGCAAATGCCAGATAGGTGGTCTGACAACACTCATAACAGTATCGGCATCTCAAAAAGTGGATATTCTTGACAATTGTAGCAGAATAAAGAGCTGTCGGCTCCTTGGTCCACTACCATTACTTCACTTAGGCCGACCATATATTGCTCCCAGCCTGTGACCTTTCAGAAGCCAGAGCAAGGTAGGGGATGCAGGCGGAACAACGCAGAGGATGCAGGCAGAACAAGGCAGGGGATGCAGATGGAACAACGCAGGGGATGCAGGCAGAGCAAGGCAGGGGATGCAGGCGGAACAACGCAGGGGATGCATGCAGAGCAAGGCAGGGGATGCAGGTGGCACAAGGGCAGTCCAGAAAACCTAGATATACCTCTAGCAACAGTTAACAGCCGCCGGCCAATGACAGGCCCGGCAGCTGACTTCAGCACTCACATCGCTGACGTATGACGTCACTGTCATACGCCAGAACGACACTGCGCACCTCAGCCAAATCGTGGGTGAGGACATCGCTGGAGCTCAGCCAGGTAAGGAAAACTTTATTTTTGTATAGCCGCGGTATGGGGAACATTTTATCGGTATGGGGGTGCATTATACTACTATGGTGGGTAGGGGGGAAGGGGATGCATTATACTGCTATGGGGCTGCTGCATTTTATACTCCTATGGGGCTGCAGCATTATACTATATGACTATGGGGTGCATAATACTACTATGAAGTACTGTGGGGTGCATTATACTTAATGGATGACTATGGAGGTGCATTTGACTATACTACATGGATGACTATGAACTGAACAGTATATTATATAGAGGACTCTGGGGTGCATTATATTATATGCAGGACTATGGCAGTGCATTATACTTCTTACATGGATCCCCATGACTTCTATGTAAGCCCCTGATGAGTATAATGGTTTATTTTCTTTTATACATTACAGAACAACAGCAGTACGGGGGACAAATATATACCAGGATAGGGCACCGGATAGGTACGCCACTGAAGTCAGACTATACAACATTGCAACAAAGCTATAGTGTGCAAAATGAATAGGGAAAATGTGTATTTGGGGGAAAATATTTTGGCATGGGGGGCCCCATTTGAAAGTTTGCACCGAGGCTCATAACCTTGTAGTTACGCCACTGGTTGGGCTAGAGAGTTCCAGAGTAGGTGGGTACACAGGAAAAATCTTGTAGGAGGTTGCAGTAGTTGAGGTGGGATGTGATGCGGGCATGCACTATTGCTTTTGCAGATTCTTGATTAATTAATGTGTGGATCTGGGAGATATTTTTTAGTTGGAGTCGGCAGGAAGTGGAAATGGCATGGATATATGGTTTGAAGGAGAGTCAAAAATTACCCAGAGACAGCGAGCTTCCGGGACTGGGGAAAATGGACAGCCATTGACTTTGATGGATAGGTCTGTTGGGGGAGGGGGTTAAGAGAGATGGTGGAAAGATGATGAATTCTGTTTTATCCATGTTAAGTTTTAGAAATCTAGCAGAGAAGAAAAATGAAATAGCAGACGACATTGTGGGATTCTAGTTAGTAAAAAGGTGATATCAGGTCCAGAAAGGTAGATCTGTGTGTCATCAGCATAGAGACGATACTGAAAGCTGTGGGACTCTTTGAGCTGTCCCAGGACGAAGGTGTAGATGCAGAAGAGCAGGGGGCCTAGAACTGAACCTTGAGGGACACCGACAGATACGGGGCTAGGTGAGGAGAAGGTGTGTATGTGGGTGACGCTGAAAGTCCAGTCTGTTAGGTATGAGGAGATCCAAAAAGGACAAGTGTGTGATGCCAAGAGATAAAAGAATCTGCAGTAAGAAGGAATGGTCAACTGTGTAGAAGGTAGATGACAGGTCCAGGAGGAGGAGGACAGAGTAGAGTTGCTTGGATTTGGCAGTTAGTAGGTCATTGTTTGCTTTCGTCACGGCAGTTGCAGTGGAATGGTACAGTCGGAAGGCAGATTGTAAGCAGTCAAAAAGGGAGCAAGAGGAGAGGTTGGAGGACATTTCAAAATGGATGTTTTGTTCCAGTAATTTTGAGGCATAGTGTAGAAGTGATATGGGGCGATAGCTAGACAGAGAGCATGGGTCAAGGGAGGGCTTTTTGAGGATGGGTGAGATCGAGGCATGTTTTAAGCAAGAGGGAAAGACACCAGTTGTTAGAGATAGGTTGAAGAGATGGGTAAGGGTTGGGATGAAGACTGTGGTGAGGTTTGGGATGAGGTGGGATGGCCCACATGTTAATTTCCGGTTGTGAATCTATGTGTGACAACTTCACAAATTAACATTTTAATTTTCATTAAATTACATTTCAGTGTGGTTGAAGGGAGAGGATAGTCAATTTTAAAAAAAAAAAATTAAAGAAAATAAAACAATTAAAGGTTAAAGTTTTTGAACTGTTTTACTAGTCACATTATTCAATTGTATGTACCACCACAATACTGCTGGCTGGTCCGCTAAATTATGTTCCATGCGTGTACCTACATAGCAGCCTGTTTATTTAAAGAGGGTGGTCTGAAGGCAAAGCATTTTCCCTGTCCATTTAGTCCCATAAACGAAGCATCATCGTAAGGGTAGGTCATCAATGTCTGATCAATGGGGATGTGACACAGCTGATCAACTGTTCTAGGAACTGCTTAGTTATGGTGCTGCTCCATCTACTGATAGTTGCCTTGGCACAGTACTGCACATCTGTTCCCTATTGATTTGTGTAAAAAAAGGTCCTCTGTGGCAAAATCAGCTTTTTCTGCTTGATTAATTTCTGCTTGGTTGAGGAGGCTTTCCAGCGCCTGAAATGTTTGGTTGCACTGGTGTCAAGTCATATATGTGGGCTTACCAGGAGTGCCGTATATCTTTTTCAGTACTGTGTATAAACAACAGCAAGACAGGCAACTCCCCCAGAAATCATATAATCCTCATTTATACAATATACAGTTCGTAGCCTACAAAGCTTGAAACTGCTATGTGTGGTTAAGGGAATCTGTTAGTAGGATCAGCCCTCCTAAACAGTCTATATGGGCATGCAGGTCACAGAATGTTGAATAAAATGATACCTTGATATCTGCGATCCAATATCTTATTCCAGAGGAATCCACACTTTTCTTAATATGGAAATGAGCTGTTAAGATCCATGGGTGGGACAAAGATCTCACCAAGAATATGCCTCCAGAGCTTATTTTAAATAAAAGGGGGTGTTACCAGTATGAGACATGTAATGACTGACAATCTCCTCTCCTTGTCTTACAATGATAATGCCCTACTAATGGCCGCCACTAGGAAATGCAATAAGAAGTGTTCAGAAATAGTATGTACTTTAAAACTGCATAAAGACACCAGTTTGCCACACAGAACAACAAGCACTCATATCTCGTTTTTTTTCTTTTTATAAAATTCTGCTTTTTTTAAGCCAATAAAATAGTAAAAAGAACCCTACATATATTTGGTATCTCCATTATTGTACTAACTGCAATCGTGTTTCCAGATCATTTTCACTGTACAATGGACACTTTAAAAATAAAACCTATAAAAAAAGAATTTTTTTTTGTCCATTTTCCCTTACCCCACATGGTAATATGAATAATGAATGATGTCTTTGAAAACTATATCTTGTTCTGAAAAAACAAGCCCTAATATGTCTATATCGGTGCAAAAATAAAAAGTTAACGTATATTTAGAAAGGGAGAGGAAAAAATGGAAGACTAAACATGTAAATTGACCGAGGAGCAATAGGGTTAAAGAGAACAAACAAATGTGGTTGGTCCATACAAGACACTAATTTCAGATGTCTTTAATTTGTCATCAGAATGTTCGATTCAGAGCAGGGATTTATCCCACAAACCTTCGTAGACATTCAGATAAATGAACAAAGCCGGATGGAAGATTGGAAGATTTACCCTTCGGATACAAATATAGCAGCGTACGTCGAGATGGGGGTTGGTTGCAGATTTGTCTTGTTGCTTTAGTCATCATGGGCAATGTTGAAAATAAGGAGAATTTATATGTGAAGAGCAAGGTTTGATCTGAGATTTACAAGAAGACTTACTGGATAAATTTAGATGAAACTTTGAGAAGAGGAGCATAGCTGCTGGGGAAGGCTAAGACGACTATGGCATGGAGTGATGGATGTGTTATTAAAAGGATCATGCCAAGAGAGGGAAAAAATGTCAAATAAGCCAGGGGCTTTCTAAACTGATTTAATTTTCTCTTGTGTACTTCTTTTGGTCCATTTGCACATATTTCCCTTAGTCTGCAGTGATCAGATGAGTATAAAAGCAACGACTGGAGGGTAAGACTTTAGATCCCCAGTGCCCCTTGGTTCCGGGACAGGCAATGCCATTCTGATTAAAGCAGTCTAGCTGTGCGCTCTGCAGCTTCTGTTCTGTTATGTGCGTCATACCCATGTAATTATTGACCTACAGAATCCCAGCAGTTTGTGCAAGCTGAACTCTGTCTACTTCCTCGCAAGGCATAATTAGCTTTTTATGTTGCAAGTTTAAGCAGAGGTCTCCAAATACCACCATTCACCTTGGCACTCACTGCTTTTGTAGAAAATTCCCCAAAGGATAAAGTCAATTTGCAGCATCTTGATGGTGTTACAGGGAAAAAGCAGCAAACCTGTTTAACAATACAACTTACACGTGGAATAAAATGTGATATGCCAGTAGTCTTCATAACTAGAGCTGCGGCCACACATCTACTCGTCTTGGCTTTGCATGTAACAGTGTTCTCATTCTACTTTCTGTATTGATCACAGTTGTACTGTCCAGAGGGGAGGAGGCAACATACAAATTAAGTCAGCCATGCACTTGTCACACATTGACAGAGTTCTCAAGAGTAATTTTCATATTCAGTGTGGTTGTGTGAGCAGTAAAGTTGGTGAAAAAAGGAAAAATATATTAGTCTAGGTAAAAAAATAAATAAATGTAATGAATAGTAAATTCTGTAAATATACAGTCAGAATTAACATGTTTTAACCAACTGCCATGGATGTCTTAATTTTTAATCTGAATGGAATAAAGATTTGAATTTCATTTTACTTTCTTTTGTTATGCACTGTAAATATATACTGTAAAAATATCCTGGTGTGAAGATGTGGACTGTCTTATCCCGTCTCTACCCTGAAAACAACCGCAACGTGCACAAGAGTAATGTGAACAGTGTTAGGCATTTTATGCATTTAATGTGTATGTGTATAATCCTTATATAATATGTTATGGTAATGTGTAGAATAGCGGGGCAAATGTGGAAAATTCGTTATAGTGTATAAAGGGAAGTGTTTTATAGATAAAGAGAAGCAAGGATTATTAGTAATATGCGCTAGAGACAGGAAACGGATAAGGAATAGTTAACGTTAGGTACAGGCCCACAGATGGGAGGGGAAAAGTGTTAATAAAAGGAGAGGTACTTCCTGGTTATGTGTGGTTAGGAGTAGTGGAAGGCTTAACCCCTTAGTGACAGAGCCAATTTTGTACTTAATGACCAAGCCCATTTTTACAATTCTGACCACTCTCTCTTTATGAGGTTATAGCTCTGGAACGCTTCAATGGATCCCACTGATTCTTAGACTGTTTTTTCGTGACATATTGTACTTAATGTTAATGGTAACATTTCTTCTATATGACTTGTGTTTATTTATGAAAAAAATGGAAATTTGGCAAGAATTTTGAAAATGTTGCAATTTTCAAACTTTTAATTTTTGTACTCTTAAATCAGAGAGTCATATTGTACAAGATAGTTAATAAATAACATTTCCCAAATGTCTACTTTACATGAGAACAATTTTGGAAACATAATTATATTTTGTTAGGACGTTATAAGGGTTAAAAGTTGAACAGTGATTTTTCATTTTTCCAACAAAATTTGCAAAACCATTATTTTAGGGACCACCTCACATTTGAAGTAAGTTTGGGGGGTCAATATGAGAGAAAATATCCAAAAGTGACACCATTCTGAAAACTGCACCCTTAAAGGTGCACAAAACCACATTCAAGAAGTTTAGTAATCCTTCAGGTGCTTCATGAGAACTAAAGCAATGTGGAAGGAAAAAATTAACATTTTATTATTTTTTTCGCAAAAAATTTACTTTAGACCAAAACTTTTTTATTTTCACAAGGGTAACAAGAGAAAATGGACCCCAAAATTTGTTGTGCAACTTCTCTTGAGTACACCGGTACCCCATTTGTGGAGGAAAGCCATTGTTTGGGCGCATGGCAGGGCTCAGAAGGGAGGGAGCACTGTTTGACTTTTTGAATGCAAAATTGTCTGGAATCAATGGTGGCGCCATGCCACGTTTGGACATATCCTGATGTACCTAAACAGTGGAAACCCCCCAATTCTAACTCCAATCCTAAGACAGCCCTGCCCCTGACCCTAATCCCAATCCTAACTCTAACCACAACCCTAACCCCAAGTCCAAAACCACCCTACCCTAACACCCCAACCGTAACCCAAACACAACTGTATTCCCAACACAACTGTATTCCCAACACAACCATATCCCCAACACAGCCCTAACCCCTACACAACCCTAAACCCCAACACCACAATCGTAACCCCAACTCAACCCTAACCCTAGCTCTAACCCCAACTCTAAGCCTAACCCTAGCCCAAACCCTAACCCTATTGGTAAAATGGAAATGAATACAATTTTTTTATTTTATTATTTTTACCTAAGGGGTGATAAAGGGGCGTTTGATTTACTATTTTTTATTTTGATCACTGTGGTAGGGTCTGTCACAGTGATCAAAATGAACCAATGGGAAAAATCTCCTATTGTTGCCGGGTAACGGAAGGCCGATCTCAGCGGGCGCCCGCCATTTTCATCCAGGAAGAAGACCCAGAGGGCCAGGGGACAGAGCCGGAGGGTCCAGTGATACCGGAGGTACTGGGGTGGGGCTCTGGGGACCCAATTTCTCTCTCCTCTGGTATGCTAGACATATTAGATGAGAGAGAAACAAATGGGAAATCAGACTTTTTTTGCGGCAACACTGGTGATGGTAAAAACCGACCCGAATCATGTTCTCCGGGGTCTCAGCTACCCCCAGTAGCCGAGACTCCAGAGGTTTTCTGACGCTGGGGGGCACTATCCTTATTTCTCAGCGACCCTAAAAAGCGGCACTGAGGAAAAACTACCCTTAACTGCTGCCATTAAAAGGCGTATCAGCGGTTGTTAAGGGGTTAAATAAGTTCTTGGTGGAGTTCAAGTGCAGTTGGCTGCTGGGGCCAACATGGGCCTATCACTCAGGGCAGTGGATTGCCATACAACTGCTCCATGTGGATCCATTCATCTGGCATGGGACCTCGAGATTGGCGCCAGGAACATCGGGCATATTGCACCTGCAGGAGAGGATGAACAAGGCTCTTCAAAGGTGGAGGGTGATGGAATATGAGTGCACTGCCATCAGTGGAGAGGGATTACTAGAGGTAGTGAAGACAGCAGGACAAGGGATGTCCTATCGTGATCGAGCGCTAGAGCTGAAGTTATGTTTGATATCTGAGGGAAAGATTGTAACCTGTTGTGCCCTATCCCACATGTTCAACTGTTATGACTGTGAACTGTTAAGTAAAAGTTTGACTGTTGAAAAGCACTGGTTGTCCCCTGGATTGTGTATGGCAGTTGCTGACGATGGAAGCCTGGAGTCAGAGTCAGAGGAGGCCTGTCATCTACAAATGAATTTGATGCACCCCACATGCAATGGATCCGGCACTGACATGAGGTCGTGTCTTTCAAATGAATTTTCAACTGCAACGACGGAGTACAGCCTATATCAGAGTCATCTTTAGAGAATGCATGCATGACACTCTTCTATTAGCATCTGTTTTGCCACAGCTAGATTTTCAGCACACAAGTGTTCCAGGGGTACCGGGGGATCCCAGGTTCCCTAGGTTGGTCATGCAATTTCCTCCCCTGGGCAACTCCTGTTCCTTGGTGAGGAGACTGAATTCACTGTAGACCACCGGGCAGGTCTCACACCGGCTAGATATACCGCTTTGACAGTTTTGATGTGACCTAACACAGTCTTTGGATCCAGTCTAATTTTATGTTTCATGGTATTCATCACCGGCACTGTCACTCGGGCAAACCCACCAGTAGGAATCGTAAGCACAGTCTCACATTGAAATAGACCTTCTGGAAGGTCAGAGGAGTCTTTTGGCTTAAACAACCTCTTCTAGACTTTTCTTCCAAGTTCTATCCGGACTCCACACCTCACTCCCACCATTTGGTTTGCAGGGATAAAGGTTGGGCGCAGGCCTACCTTAACTTCTTTCAGGTCCATTGTATTCTGTGCTTTCTTTACTCTATGAATCACATTTTCTGCCACAGCGATGGGCAAGGCGAACAATGTGGCAATTGCATCCACCATCAGTGTCCCTGACTTGTGTTTCATGATGAACTCACTGATTACATTATAACTCATGATAGGATCCGCTGCCTCGTTCAGATCACTGGTCACGATAAAAGGTACCAAAAGCTCGATGGTGTTGCTGTTCTTCATGGCCCTGAGTTGGAAAGTCACTTCCACCCAGCCTATGAAAGGAATTTCGGTTTAGTTGACGGCTTTGCTGTGGAGTTCCACTGGTCCTAAGAGTTCCTTTAGCGACTGAAGGCAGGTATTTAGCAGGTGGCGTCTTCTCTATTCTTCATTTAAAAGGCTAGTTTTGGCTCCTGTGTCCCACAGTGCTTTTACCAGGAGTCCATCTAGCTGGCACTGTATATAGCACCTTTCACCGATTAGGCTGATGGGGCTGTCTTTACTAACTGAGGAATCCTCCTCCCAGGAGTATGACATTAGACCTCCGCTCTGGGCATTAAGTAACTGATGCCCCTGTGTCTCTTGCAGCTGTTGTAGACGGGAACACACTTGGGGATAGTGCTGACGCAGCTGTTTTACCTCATGCGCCGTTCTGGGGTTGGTGGGATTTGGATTTGCTTCTGGGGCCTACTCTGTCACGGTTACCAGTTGTCCCACACTGGCAACCTCCTGTCTTTTAACCCAAATGACCGTAACCATTGGCATTCCTTGGCATAATGTCCTTCCTCACCACATATTAAACAGTGGACACATAACGCACTCTGATTTGATGAACGGCACACCTCACAAGCTGGGTATCTTCTGTTTTGGAACCCACTCCTGGGTCTGAGAGATACTGAGTCTGGCCTGGGACAAATTAACTATTTCACCTCCATCAACTCAGCTCGCAGTTCTATTACTTCTTCCCAGTCAGCTCTGGCAGTCCTCCGTTTTGTTGGTGGTTTAAGGTCCACTCTCGGCGGTGGTACTGGAGGGTCTTCATCATGATCTTTGGACTGGCAACCGGGGGTCACCAACTTCAGCTAACTCATTTTGTTGGTTTTAGAAGCAGAACCCTTCTTTAACTTCTGTTCGTTCTCTGACTCCAAACTAGCTGCCTCATTCATTTTTTCAATTAGGACTTCCTCCAGAATGCCAAGATCTTCTAGGTACTGTTTCAGCTGTAACTTAATATCTTTGCTGATTAAGCACATTCCCAACGATCTCAAGAACTTCTTCTGGACTAGCCCAGCATCAAACTGCTCCTCCGCCCCTATATCTCTGCATGCGAACAACAGTCTATCCTTAAGTTCAATTGCTCTGAACAACAAACTTTGGGGTGATTCAGTAGAGTTCTGTGAGATGTTAATGAGTCAGTGGAACAATTCTGAAGGACTTTCTTCTTTATAGTGCCCTTTTAAAATCATCTTCAACTGTGGTAGGGTCAATTTACTTTTCATCTCTAGCATACTGCAAAGGTTCAGTCCTGAGCTGATCGCTTTCACAAGCCCCTCAATGATCTCATCTGGCTGGTAGCCTTGCAATAATCCTGCATCGATCAGGTGCAACACGTTCATATAAGACAGTTTCTCTTTCTTCTCACACTCTCCAATCTGTCCCAGGATCTTGAACTCTTTCCTTATGGTGATTTGTGGTGTTCAAGAGTACTGTTTTCCTGATTTATCAAGCCCAAGCAGGTTAAAGGTTCTGTTAGAGTTTGTCACACGTTCAGAGGGTTGGGTAGATTTCTGCCGGGCTGTTGTTAAGGCTTTGTTCTTTCAATTCCTGTAGTTCTGTCTGCGGAAGGAGATTCCTGCTCTTGGTAATTGATTATTCCCCTCCATCTTCCAACTTTAACCCAGTTAATTTCTGTTATTTCTCTTGTAAATAATAACACCTAATTTTCAAACTGCACATAAACGTTAAAGGGTTATTTCCACTTTAGACATTTACAGTATATCCAATGGATAAACCGTAAAGGATTAATGGATGCAGGTCTCACTTCTAATGCCCTAGAATAGAAAAGTGGCCAATAGGGCCGAACCCATGGGTGGCTGATGTAAGGATCTAATGGGTCTGGACCCATCAGATACCCAGATTTTTTTTCCTCATTTACACATTGCTAACTGATGAGACAGA
>VIAB01012347.1:43676-58947 GCA_009801035.1 Oophaga pumilio
TCTCCTCTCCTCCAGACCCTGGGTACCATCCGCACATGAACCCATCACTTTGCGCATGGTGGGCATAGCCACATGGGGAAAGTAAGCAGTTCAATGCATTCCTATGGCGGCAGAATCGCCGCGATTCTGCAAAAAGAATGAGCATGCTGCGTATTTTTCCACGATGTGATTCAGCTGTGGAAAAATATGCAGCATTAGCACAGCATTGCGGAATCCCATAGAATATAATGAGTTGCGTTGTGTAAGCGTTTTTGCAGCGAGAAAACGCGGAAAAACGCTAACAATCTGCAACGTGTGCACATAGCCTAAATCCGCAACGTGTGCACATCCCAAGGATTCAGAGGGGGCGGAGAGGAGGCAGAAAGGCCAGCATAAGCATTCAGAGAGGGGGCGGAGAGGCCAGTATAACGATTCAGAGGGGGCGGAGTTTTTCAAGGTCCTGAACATTGCTGTGTGCATCTGACCTGCGTCTTGTCACAGTGAGCGCACCAGCATCAGTATACCTCCACTACACAAATCTGTAGTTTTATTAAAGGCATGTCCCAGGTAAGAATAGGGCAAGATATTGGGCTTCATACACCTGACATGTAGAGGGCACGGATCCACTTGCATGAGGCCCTATATCTTTTTTAACAAGTTAAAGGGCTTGTTCAAAGTTGGGATTAAAGTCTGTAGTCACTCTGTGTGATACAGAATTCTACATGTGAGTCCTCACATAGCGATGTGTGCGCAATTCTCCAGGAGTGAGCAGACAGTTGTGTGACCGCAGGTATGTGATTTGCGTACTCCCGGCCACATTCTGACTAGCTGGGCACAACCTCGGTTAACTCAAGTGTATTGAGCGAGGCCGGACATCTAGCCAAAAAGTGGTAAGAGGAATGCAAATCACGTACCTGTGGTCACATAACTGCCTGCTCGCTCCTGGAGAATCCTGACAATGCACACACCGTTACATAGAGTAATTGCAGACTTGAGCCCCAAGCCTGGACAACCCCTTTAAATAAGGCACATGTATAGAAATGACAGTCATAATGTGTAAACGCTATTATCCTGCAGATAAAGGTTTAAGCTGCAGGTTAATAGTGATCTACAGCCGCATTGAAAGCTCAGCTATGGGAAGAAATGAACTTTAATCCTCTCGGCAGCCTCAGGCTGAGACACAGCTACAGTCACCGCTCTGTCGATAGTGAACGGCGACTGGAAGCATGTCCCGATACTCTGACAGCTTGTTTTGCAGCGCGTCAGTACACACCTGGCTGTACTGCTTCCATCTGCCGCTCACCATGTACTGAGCAGTGACTGAAGCCGCGTCTCTGACTGAATGCCAGATGCTGCCGGTAGGAATAAAGTTAATTTGTTCCCAGTTGCTGGGCTGTCAGTGCAGCAGCTGAATGGCTTTCTCTGGGTATGTTTTCACGGTCAGTAAACGCTGCGGGTTTGACGCTGCGTACATCCAGATGTTACAGCATAGTGGATGGGATTTCATGAAATCCCATCTCCATTATGCAGGCACAGACTCCTCCGGCTGCCCTGCGTATACGCACATGCAGCGCGTCTTTTTAGACCGCAGCATGTCTCAGTCTTCGCAAGATAAAGTCAGCCGTACAATGTATTGGATGCGGTGATTCCGCACGGTTCAATGAACACATGCGGAATCACCTGCGTTCAAAAGCCGGCAGCACTTTGGACAGAGCGGACATGTGCGGAGTCCAAAGCGCTGCAGGTTTCTGCCCGTGGAAACATACCCTAAGGGTATGTGCAGACAATCAGTAATAGCTGTGGGTTTGACGTTGCGTACTTGTGCAGCGTCAAAACCGCAGCGGTCAGATGTTACAGTACAGTGGATGGGATTTCAAGAAATCCCATGTCCACTATGCGTCCACAGACACCCGTGGATCACACGCTGACACTGACATGTGGCACGTCATTCAGGACAGCAATATGTCAATTTGTCTTGTGGAGAAGCGAGCCTCCATAGCAGAAATTTCACCAATAAAATGTACTGGACTCGGTGAATCCGCACGGTTCAGTGATCACATGCGGATTCACCTGCGTTCAATAGACAGCAGTACTTTGGACGCAGAGTACGGATCGAGGCCACATAGCCGAAAACTATTTCCCTGCAGATTAACCCCATACCTGCAGGTAAATAGCATTATCTGGCATGACAGGTTCCCATAATCATTTTAAGAACTTAGTTAAGATGCAAACAATGAATCCTCACCCCCAAGCAGTGATACAGTTGTAGCAATGTCGGCACTGCTGTTGGCGGAAGGTAATGTGACATGGCTGTAGCTGATCAATATTCTGTCAGGGTGGATGTCTGCTCTGACAAAATTGTAAAGGCTGCAGCCAAACAGTTCGGGCTCATTGTGGGTAACCTCTGTAATGGTAAACCCATCTATATGTCAGTAAACAGCTGCATAAAATAATAACAGAAAAAATACACCAGCGTCATTCAGCTGCTCTCAACCTTCTGCCTCTTGTGGCCTTCATGTAACAATGACATTGGTACACGGGGCTCAGCGTGGAAGAACGTTACAGTGAAGGAAGTAGAAGTGTACGTTATTATTGCATGATATTATCCAGTTATGAGTTTTGGCCTCTAACAGCCAGTAGTAGGTCACAATAATAAAATGGGATGTTATGCACCCTCCCCCATTCCATGGCCACCTCTCTGTCTCTGCTATGGTCTTTGCTTACTGACTGAAGTGGTGACTGGGACGACTGCAGCAGACATCACCTCTGCAGCTAGTGAGCTCAGTGAGTCCGCTGTATGTAGACAGCATGAGCTGCTGAGCTCTGTGATTGGCAGCAGCAGTGATATGAGCTGCAGATGGGCTGTCACTACTGCAGCCAGTAAATAGAGATCAGTGCAATGGTGATGGGACGAGCAGAGCAGACATCACCTCTGCAGCCAGTGAGCTCAGCAACTCCGCTCCATGTAGACAGTATGAGCTGTGGAGCTCTGTGATTGGCAGCAGCAGTGATGTGAGCTGTAGTTGGGATCTCACTACTGCAGCCGGGATCTCACTACTGCAGCCAGCACATAAATATCAGTGCAGTGGTGAAATGGTAGACCTAAATTTGGGGTGAGTAACATCATATTTTATTATTTGAATCCAGCGCTGCAGATTAAATGCTAGAAACTTAACTGGAAAACATCATGAAAAGAGTTGTCCGGCCTTTTGGTTACAAGTCTGCAGACACTATGTAACTGCAGACTTGTGAATCCTCACAGCATGTGCACTACACACTGTGAAGATTCTTGGCGCCGGGCAGACACATGACCGCAAGTATGCAATATGCAATCATTACATCACTAGTTAAAGTATGTTATGTTAAAAAGACAATTAAATTACTGAAAATGTGCTTGCTTTGCTGTAGGGGTAACATATGTTGACTAGCTTCTAGTAGATTTTGCTATAAAGCATAATGTAACCTGTATTCTTACCCGTATATACATCTAATTAAAACCGTATTTTCAAAAACAAATAAAATATTGAGCTTAATTAAGTTCAGCCGATTGGTTCGGCCCTCCACAACTGTCCCAGTTCCTCATGTGGCCCCTTGGGAAAATTAATTGCCCACCCCTGATATAGGGTATTTTCCCATTTACTCAGTGCATGCCTGCGACCAAAGTTGGGGCCCCAGACCAGTTTACAGGTTCACTTCACCCAATGCTTAGTCCTCTCCGACCACTGACACGGAGATCTGTATACAGCGGTTTCATGTCCCACATGTGGCTCCTCACCTTCCCTGCATAGTGATGGACAATAAATCCTTTATTCCAGCTGTTAAAGTGCTCGTGGCTCCCGATAGCAACCTGGAGCTTCTGCAGCAGCGTCTGGTCGGCGCCATCGCCCTTTGCATGCATCGTGGCACAGACGTCGTCCAAAATGCTCATAATTCCCGGAGGACTCTGGGGGAACAGATGATAAAACCAGTGTCCCCCAGAAGCAGTAGGTCATGTACCATCCTCACCCCTCAGATCCTGGTGGGCATGTTACCCCTAGGACCGGGAGCCGCGGGACTCACCAGTTTGTTCTCGATCAGATCACATACAATTTTGTTGTTAAAATATTCGATTGGATTCCAGCGGATCCCCTCCTGCACGTATTCTTCCTGGAAGAAAAGAGGGGTGGCTCAGCAGGACCCCACCAATAGAACAGTTTCCCCAACGGACCCCTCACCTGCTCTGCCTTCAGTGTCAGCTCAATGAAGATTTGCTGAAGTTTCTCATTCACAAAATTAATACAGAATTGTTCAAAGCCGTTTTTCTGAGGAAGAGAGAAAAAGTAAAATACCTGCGTCCATCACCCCTGAATACAGACATGACTGCCAAACAGCTCCCCTTAGATGATGGCAAAAACAGGATTTTTGGTTGCTTACCATATGAGCCTTCATTGGGGGACACAGGAAACCATGGGTGTATGCTGCTGCCACTAGGAGGCTGACACTATGCAGAAAAAAGTTAGCTCCTCCTCCGCAGTGTACACCCCACCAACTGGCACTAGAATATTCAGTTAGTGAGAAAGCAGTAGGAGAAGCAACATGTAAGAGAGAAAGAAAGACACAGAAACTCAAACTGTAACTATATAATACAATAACCCAGAGGTGTTAAACTTGGGAGGATGCTGTGTCCCCTCAATGAAGGCTCCGAGAAATTTTTTTTTTTATGGTAAGCAACCAAAAATTCTGTTTTCTCTATCGCTTCATTGGAGGACACAGGAAACCATGGGACGTCCCAAAGCAGTACCCAAGGGGAGGGAACAGCAGACAACTCCAATCAGGTCGGAGAACTCACCACCGTCACCTGCAAGGTCTTTCTACCTAAGCCAGCATCCGCCGAAGCTACACATGCATGTGAAAAATTTTGCGAACATGTGGAGGACCGATCATCGCTTTGCAGAGATGCAGGGCAGAGGCCCTATGTGTACCGCCTGGAGGCACCCACTGCCCGGGTAGAGTGTGCCTCAAACCCAGAAGAAAGAGCTCTGCTCTGGCCTGGTAAACCTACAATTGCCGACCGGATTCGGTGAGCATTCGCTGACCTGGAGGCTGGAAGGCCTCTATATGCACGAGCCCGTGTTCCGAAAAGCGGGAAGGGTGGCCTTAGCCGGATATACGCACGTCGTCCTTACCAGGTAACTTGGTGAGAGTGCGCTACGCAGGATGAGTCCGAGTCGGACGAAAGGAAGGGAGTGATGGACAGAGCCACAGAGAACGTCGGCGAGGTACGGGAAGAACACTGAATCGGTGATCCACAGAACGTGCAAAACCGCTGCCTAAAGGCTCTGCGAGACTCTGGGATTGGTTGAGAGCCCGAAAGGGAAGGCGATAAAATGAAAATTGACGTGCCCCTCGCAAAACACAGGAATCTCCAATGCCCTGAAGAAATAAGGACATGGATAAAGGCTTCCATGGGACAAAAACCTCATGCGGTTCCCACGAAGCAATTACTGAATGAAGAGACTCCATCCTGAAAAGACAAAGATGGACTCCTCCGTTCAGCAATCTTAGATCCCCGACGAGTCACGCTGAGGAAAAAAAACACCAGGACTGTTCCTAGGGGCTCTACTCCTTGCGTCAGGGAAACGCCCGGAGGAGGATTTAAAGGAAAACCTTTTTCCTAACCTGACGAGTCTGTGAATTCACTTGGTGGGAGAACTTCTCCGTCGAAGGGAAGCGTTGAAAGTTCAGAAACTCACGTAACAAAGGAGAATGATGAAGTTTAGCCTGAGGAAGGAGAGAGCTCGTCCCTCCGGTGACCTCCTTAATATTTTGGTCCAACTTGGAGCCAAACCGACGGGAACCCTGGAAAGGCAAGTTGATGAGGGACGTCTTTGAGGATAAGTCCCCCTGCCACGCCTTAAGCCAAAAGGTCGTTCGGATGGCCACGATATTGCTGGACGCCCGAGCAGCACATGAGGAGGAGTCCCGGGAGGCGGATACCATGTACTTCCCTGCAAGAGTAATTTGGTCCGCGAGGTCGGCCAATTCCTCTGGTCGGGCTCCAGAAAGAATGCCCTAACGGAGCAGCGTAGCCCATGCATCTATACACCTTGCCACCCAGGTGGAGGCAAACACAGGGCATATGTAGCGGGGGCCGCTTCAAAGGTTGACCTTGTCAAGGACTCTATGAGTCTGTCATTGGCATCCTTGAGGGATGGTCCATCTGGGAGAGGAATTACCGTATTGGTGGAAAGTCTGGAAACTGGGGGGTCCACAGTCGCAGAAGTGGTCCAGTTCGCAGTGAGCTCAGGAGAGAAGGGATATAGGATACCGAGGCGCTTTCCTCTGTGGAAGCGGCTGGACTAAGGATTCCGAGAAAATGACAAGGCAAGACCTTTAAATTGTATTAATATGGAAAGACTTGAGAGTAGGCTACTGTGAACCTGCTAGAGAGCAAAACGCTGAAGCCGTACTGAAGGGTACCTCGGGTGGTATCCTGGATCTCACCACAGCGAAGTAGGCTCTGTTTCAGCAACAAAACGGCTCAGAAAAGGAAAACAGTCTGAAGAGACAACCCCTTGCAAGTCTAAGGAGGTGGAACGTAGACTACTGGATGACTTCGCAGACTCTGATCAATCAAGAAGCTAAAGTCATAAGGGAGTATGGAAAAACGTTGTCTAGATGGGCATTGGAAGGCACAATAAAATATGAGCAGTCGAAAGAGGAAATGTCCGTGAAAAACCTGGAGTATGCCAACTCCATGGAAAATTGACCATAGGAAGGAGCACATAGGCCCCAGAAGAAAACTTGACTGACGGAAGGAAGATCCTTCACTATGACGTCATGGGCGACCCTATCCGTCCTGGACCCTCTGGAACGGGGCGAGGATTGTCGTGTGTGGACCTGCTTACCTAAGTATGAGACACCACACAACCAAAGAAAACAGTGAAAAAGGATACGATTCTCATTGAAGGAAGAAACCTGTTATCACGAAACTCCTCATTGGATCCAGGCCTGGAGCAGCCTTCTACAGTAGTCGATGCTTGCGCAGAGTAAGATCCAATTCTTGTCCAAGGTGGGAGAACTTGTTCCTGCAACGCTCGGAAATCAAATCCCGGAGATGCTCAAGGCTTTATACGATGTCTGTAAGAAAGAAGAGGTAAGTACTGACAGATAGGGAGCTCTGGTATTGAGGTAGCTCAAAAGCCTCTAGGATCGAACAGTGAACAGTCATGAGTCATGGTATACATATAGGCTCTGACTCAGTAAGAGACTGCTAGAACGTATAAACTGCAATTCGTAAATCATGTATGGTAGGAGTAACACACTGGATAGTGAAGCTAGCCTGAGGACAGCACTGTAAACAGACCTACTGGGTAGTTAGTGGTAGGCCCGAATAACCAGATGGTGTGGCAAGGCACCTGGGGAGCAAAACGCAATCAGGGCCCTGTGTGTGGCCGAAGAAAAAACTGAGGCCATCCGGTACCTGACACTAGCGTGTCTGACCTACCTGTAAGTGGACTGGCCACTTATGCTGCTGCTGAGATCAACCTTGTGGTACGTGGTAGATTTTCTGTTTAACTGTTAATAGACCACAGATGTTATTGCCCCTGAAACACGCAGCGGAAGGTGCCTCTGACTCACCTGAAAGCGGACTAGAACCGCTGCTGTAGCCAACCAGAAGTGATGAATACCAGGCACCTCTGACTCACTGAGTGGTGAATAGAAGAAGGGAGCGCGTAGGAAGATACTGCAAAAGACCGTGAGGTACATGATAGAGGGCACTTCTGACTCACCCAACTATGGGACAGAAGAGCAGGACCAATGCAACAATCAACCTCAGGCACGTCTGAACCACTGGAAAGACAGCAGGTATCGACTAAATGTATCTGGTAGGTGACGCATCTAAATTCTGGAGAGCGGATAACGTACTTCTGCAATCGAACATCGTGAACGTGAAGGAGAGTACTTTTGACTCACCTGAATATGGTACAGAACACCAGTACCACTGCAGCAGTCAACCCAATACACGTCTGATCCACTGAAAGGACGACAGTTTCAATCTACTGTACTGTACCTGGTAGGTGGTGCGTCTGAAAACCTGGATAGCAGATAGAGCACTACTGCCATCGTCTCTCAGTATCCACTGCCTTCGTCTCAGTATCCTGCAACTAAATCAGCGTGGGGAGAACCCTGGAGAAGGGTATAGGAGAGAGCCAATTCTGTTTTGTGGTCTAGGTCTGGATAACTGACGGCATTAGGCTAAATAACAGTTTCACATGTAGTAAGCCGCACCACGAAGTCTGTTCAGAGGTATATCCTGTCCTTTCATTTCTCCTGAAGGTAAAACAGTAGGCTTAGGGGGGGTGCCTGTGAGCAGGAGATATGGAAGCATATATGCCAGCGCTCTAGCATCCTTATAGTGTAATGGCCGAGCCTTGCTCTGCTGAAATCAAGGCACAGATATGTAATAGCAGAAATCACAACAGCAGTGTGACGCAACGGAAATCTCTGATGTGAAAACGTGCAAGTGAAACATTCTATAGAGCAAATGGCGTACGGCAGGTTTTATAATGGCCCATCTCCCTGTGGATGGTGCAGAGCAGACAGTGGTACAGATGACGGCAGCGTGGGGCGTACTTCAATACCCATTGCTGTTGACTGCATGGCTCTAAAGCACTTATTACACCAGTGACTGCACCACTTATTACACCAGAACCATTAGGAATGATGGTTTCTCTCACCATCACTTAGCCTGCAGCTAGTGCTGCCCCTCTGAGCTTTATTTCGCTGTGCCTGGCTTTTGCTCCGCACCCCGCCTGTTACCTGGAGCAAGCGCCACCTTCTGGGTCCAGGTGACGGCAGATGGCGACCACGAGGAAGAAAAAGGTGGGCCTTCAAACTACAAAAAAGGCCGCGTAGCCTATGCGCCACTTAAAGAGGAAGGGGGTGTGCCGGCGACAGGCGGGAGAAAAGCCCGCCTGAAAAACAGCCGGGAAGGAAGGAGGTGGAGCTAACTGCTGCAACTAGGCCGCACATAAGATGGGGCCTAAATTAGTAGAAGAGGCCGGCGAGACAGTGGCGGCGGCGTGGAGGCCTAAAAATGCAGCAAAAAAAAACCTGAGTCCATCGATCCAGCCTCAGGTAACTCTCCACAGGTGCCAATAGACAAAAAGGTCTAAACTACCCTTGTGCTTCCTGCAACAAAGGAAACCCACCCAGAGCTATAGGGCTAACAAGTCCATCCTAACCTTCAGACCCTATGAAGAAAAGGACAGAGGGGAAAGTGGGGAAAAGGGAATTACCTCTCCGTTCCTACTGCAGTCAGGAACATCCTTTGACGTTTGAACCTAGGTATGGGGGACGGCTCCTGCAATCGACAGGCTCTGGTGGGCGAGTTGGTAGGAGACGGGGCCAGGACCAAAATTCGGATCACCTAAACACTCTTCTGTGTTAGGGGTTGAGGTCCTGCCGGACAGACATATGATTCGGGGTGGCAGTACACACCATACTCATAGTCTCTATGTGGGAATACAGTTGTGACTGTTCACACTGTATCCCTCCAGAGTAAGAAACGACGCACACGGAGGTAGAAATGGGTCTAGTGAAAGACCCGTGTCCACCATCTACTAACACTAAGCTAAACTGAATATCCTAGTGCCAGTCGTTGGGGTGTACACTGTGAAGGAGGAGCTAACTTTTTTCTGCATAGAGTCAGCCTCCTAGTGGCAGCAGCATACACCAATGGCTTCCTGTGTCCCTCAATGAAGCACTAGAGAAAGCCCCTTATACATACATGAAGCCACCAATACCCACATATACACAAGGACTAAGTGCCCCCCACCCATATACACTGCCGCCCCCATACCTGGAATATCTCGAACCCATAAATATCTAGAACCCCGATGTTATATTCCTCAGCGTCCTTCCGTATGGCTTTATTAACGGCCTGGAAAGAGACGAGGCAGTATATAATCCATATACAGTGAAGTGTATAATACATACGCACACACTGTGCAAAAGTTTTAGGCAGGTGTAGAAAACATTGCAGCACTGGGTGAGGAGCAGCCAAACTCTGCTACAAAGGTGAGGTTGTAGAAGACTGTTTCCTGTCACACGCCAACAAGACACCAGGTAGTTATACTGCATTATCATCTGTCCCAGGCAAAGACATATTAAGAAATGGACAACGATGAGGACTGTAGACGCAGGGATCGGCTGAGGAAACTTAGTGCAGCAGATGAAAATCACATCATGTTCCTTCCCTACGAAATTGGAAAATGGCCACCAGTGCCATCAGCTCAGAACTGGCAGCGATCAGCTGCATCCATCTTCTGTTCGTGGAAGCATTGTGGCCACATGACATATGGAAACAAGCGACTCCGCTATGATACAACACACATGGGAGGCAGGCCGAGGAGTAAACATGGCATCTGATTGGCCCCAAATGTATTCTGGGTGGAAAAGCGAGGAGTAAACATGGCGTGTGATTGGCCCCAAATGTATTCTGCTGCCGGACAGCGGCGTAATACATGATGCAGGCGCTGTAGTGTACAGTAGGGCAACGAGTTATGGGAGCAGATTGGGGGGGGGATATCTGTTGGGGGTCTGATTGCCTTTTCTTACCGCCACCAGGTAGTCAAAGAGCCGAGTGTACAGGGCTTTGGAGAGGGCGTCCCGTGTAAAACACGCCTGCTCCACATTGAGGGTCACGTCGATCACCTCAGATTTCCCTCCCCATTTACTGTCCATTTTGCGGCTGGTCAACTTCTCCTTTAACCGAGATTGGTCGATGCCGAGAAGAAACGCTGGAAAGGCCAGGACTGCAGGACATAAGGGAAAGGCTAATAGCCAGAGCCACAATCCATGCACCCCACAATACGTGCCCCCCAAACCCTCCCCTGCACTCACAATCCTCACTCTCCACCATGGCATAGTTGCTGCTTTCTCGAAAACCAATATTCCCCAGGTGTAGGATCCCTGCGACCATCTGCAGAACGGAGGCCTGCTCTTCAGGGGAGAGCCCAACCACGTCCATGGCTGCCTGTGGGGTGAGGATGAATGATGAGAATGAGTGGCACCCCCTGCTGGTAGCAGTCACTCTCCACCCACCATGGTCTCTGTGAATTCCGTCTTGTCGCTGACGTCCTCCACCTTGTAGACCGCAGACTGGTTGAGATAGAAGTAATAATCGGGGGCGGTGACCCCCAGATTTTCTCTGTCCTCAGCACTGGCCCCCTCCAACAGCTGCAAACAAGTAGAGGGATGTCAGCTGTGGGGGTCCACAGCATAACCTGGCCCCTCGGATAGGCACCGCTGCTCTCACCTGGTAGAAGATGTGGAAGTTCCTTTCCCCCGTATTCTGGCTGACCACACGAGACTTCTCCAGGAGAAAGTTAGAAATCTTCCCCCCGTCCGGCTCCCCCCCACGGCTGAACTGGATCTCAAAGTATTTACCCTGGAGGACGGAAGGAAGGGGAAGAGGTGTGCTGCAGAGTATTACACCACCAGACCTGCAGAGCATCGCTCCTACCAGTGATCTATGATGCAGATTATTACACCACCAGATCTGCAGAGCATCGATTTTGCAATAGTGATCTATGCTGTAGAGTATTACACCACCACCAGACCTGCAGAGTATCACTCCTGCCATAGTGATCTATGTGGCAGAGTATTACACCACCAGATCTGCAGAGCATCGCTCCTGCCATAGTGATCTATGCTGCAGAGTATTACACCATCAGACTTGCAGAGCATCAATCCTGCCATAGTGATCTATTCTGCAGAGTATTACTCCATGAGATGCCCGCAGAGCATCGCTCCCACCATAGTGATCTATGCTGCTGAGTATTTCACCAGAGCCCTGCAGAGCATCGCTCCTGGCAGACACAGTGACTGAGCACTCACAAATCTGCTGGAGTTGTTGTTACGGACGGTCTTTGCGTTCCCAAATGCTTCCAGTAATGGGTTTGACTTGAGGATGATGTCCTTCACGTGCTGTAAGAAAAAAGAGGTGATGAAGAGGAGCCCATCCCCCACCTCTACAGTGACTGCCAGACACGGGCTTTCTCCACTACCTGGACCTTTGGCCCTCCGCCGGACACTTTGGAGATGTAGCCCATTATGTACTTCGCTGCGACGGTTTTCCCGGCTCCGCTCTCCCCACTGCGGAAAACATGAAATAGATGAGTCAGCAGAATCACAATGCCCCCTGGTGCTGGTGGAGCGCAGGGACCAGGGGAGTGACACAGGCGTAGGGCGAGGGCCGGGGGAGTGGCGCAGGCAGGGTACGGAGGAGCCTAGCAGTGACGTGGCGCAGGCGTGGCACGGAGGCACCCACTAGTGGCGCAGGCTGGGTACAGAGGCGCCCGGTACTTGTGCAGGAGTGGAACGGGGGCTCCTTACTGGTGCAAGCTGGGTATGGTGCTGCACAGGGGCCCGCTACAGGTGGGCCCCGGTAACAATGATGGTGGTCTGGTGTCCGCACCTGATGATCACGCACTGGTTCTCGCCATCAATCAGCATGTTCCGGTACATTGTGTCTGCCAGGGCGTAGATGTGGGGAGGATTCTCATACTGAGCCTGCAGAGGTCCAAACAATAAGTTACTAGAGGTGCACTGGTCAGGGACATTTCAGTATCTGATGTTGGGGCTTTGGACCTTGTGCACACAGCGGTCAGTATGGCGTCAAATGCCCTACAGGAGGGAATTATGGAGCATTATGTCTAGGATCACGATCTGTGGAATCCACCATGTGTCAGCGATACCACCACATGCACGAGGCATCCGACAGGTCATACTCTGAACATGACATCAGCTGCAGTACCAGATGCTAGCCACTGGGAGACAGCAGAGAGCACAAGAAAACTTAAAGGGAAGGTGCTGTGATTTTAATTATACAGCTGTGGCAAAAATTAAGAGACCACTGCAAAATTTTCAGTTTGATTTTACTCTTTATAGGCATATTTGAGTAAAATGTTAAATTGCTCTTTTATTCTATAAACTACTGACGTGTCTCCAAATTTCCAAGCAATAAATTTTGTATTTATTTTCAGAAATTGAGAAATGGTCAAAATAACAAAAAATGCAGTGCTTGAAGACCTCAAATAACGCTAAGAAAACAAGATCATAATCATTTAGAAACAACAATACTAATGTTTTAACTCAGGAAGAGTTCAGAAATCAATATTTTGTGGAATAACCATGATTATCACAGCTTTCATGCGTCTTGGCATGCTTTCCACCAGTCTTTCACACTGCTTTTGGATGACCTTATGCCACTCCAGGTACAAAAATGTAAATAGTTCTTGGTTTGATGGCTTGTGACTATCCATCTTCCTCTTGATTACATTCCAGAGGTTTTCAATGGGGTTCAGGTCTGGAGATTGGGCTGGCCATGACAGGGATTTGATGTGGTGGTCCTTCATCCACACATAGATTGACCTAGCTGTGTGGCATGGTGCACTGTCCAGCTGGAAAAAAACAGTCCTCAGAGTTGGGGAACATTGCCTGAGCATAAGGAATCAACTCTTTTTTTAGGATAATCTTGTATGCGGCTTGATTCATACGTCCTTCGCAAAGATTAACCTGCCCACTTCCAGCCGTGCTGAAGCATCCCCAGATCATCACCGATACTCCACCAAATTTCCCAGTAGGTGCAAGACACTGTGGCTTGTACGCCTCTCCAGGTCTCCCTCTAACCATTAGACGACCAGGTGTTGGGCGAAGCTGAAAATTAGACTCATCAAAGAAGATTACCTTACTCCAGTCCTCTATGGTCCAATCCTTATGGTCTTTGGCAAACTTCAGCCTGGCTCTTCTTTGCTTCTCATTGATGAAAGGCTTTTTTCTAGCTTTATATGACTTGAGCCCTGCCTCTAGGAGCCTGTTACGAACTGTTCTTACCGTGCACTTCACCTCAGCTGCCACTTGCCATTCCTTTTGTAGGTCACTTGATGTCATCCTGCGGTTGCCGAGTGACATTCGAATAAGATGACGGTCATCCCGGTCAGTGGAGAGTCGTTTTCAACCTCTGTCAGTATGTAGCTTTGTTGTCCCCAATGTCTGCCGTCTTAAAAATTTTAAGGATGGAGGCAACATGACGCTCACTGTATCCCTCTGCTAGTAAAGCCAGAACTGAGCCCTTCTTTTCCTCACTCAAGACTTTTCAACTCCTTTGGCATGGTTAAAAGTTATTTTTTTCTTTCCTATTACTTTTGGGATATTACTAGCACTTGTTTTGCCATCCAGCTTGTCCTATTGCAAGAGGATTGTGAACACCACAGCAGTGTTTTTATACTTTCCTTCGTTAAATAAGATTTGGTTCAGGTGATCACCTAATCAGAAGCACATTAAGTAGAATGAGGTGTACTCTGGTTGGAATTCAACTGACACTGGAATGAAATGGCTGTCAGACATGTAGAGAACCTGATTTTTATAAAACTGTGCAGTGGTCTCTTAATTTTTGCCAGAGCTGTATAATCAATTATTTTTAATACAAAATTAAGTGAACTACTTTAACCCCTTTCTGCCATCAGACGTACTATTCCGTCCATGTGCCCTGGGACTTACTTCCCAAGGACGGAATAGTACGTCATATGAGATCAGCTGCGCTCCCAGGGGGAGCGCAGCTGATCGCGGCCGGGTGTCAGCTGATTATCACAGCTGACACCCGGCACTATGTGCCAGAGGCGACAATAACCCCTGGCACACTGCGATCAAACATGATCGCAGTGTACCGGGAGCACAGGGAAGCATCGCGCAGGAAGGGGGCTCCCTGCGTGCTTCCCTGAGACCCTCAGAACAGAGCGATGTGACTGCGCTGTTCTGAGGGCTTCCTCCCTGCAGGACCCAGGATTCAAGATGGGCGTGGGGTCCTTCCGGGTCCTGCAGGGAGGCGGTTTCCTCAGTGCCTGCTGAGAGCAGGCGCTGATAAAGCCTGCAGCACTGCCTGTGAGATCGCCGATCTGACAAGAGAGCTGTGCACAGTGTCAGATCAGCGATCTAACTCTATACAGTGATGTCCCACCCTGGGACAAAGTAAAAAAAAAATTGAAAATAACGTGTAAAATAAAATTCCTAAATAAAGGAAAAAAAAAAAATATTCCCCAATAAATTCATTTCTTCATGTAAATAAATAAAAAAACAATAAACGTACACATATTGAGTATCGCCACATCCGTAACGACCCACCCTATAAAACTGTCCCATTAGTTAACCCCTTCAATGAACCCCTTCAAAAAAAACAAGGCAAAAAAACAATGATTTATCATTTCATCATCATACCGCCGAACAAAAAGTGGAATAACACGCGATC
>VIAB01012348.1:2272-16399 GCA_009801035.1 Oophaga pumilio
GGTCCCTTCCAACTCTACTATTCTATGATTCAATGATTCTATGATTCATTTTCCAAGGGGGGCACATACTTCTGTTGTTCTTGCTGGTTGTATAGCCAAGCATTTCCATGATTGCTGAGGCAGTAGCAAAGATCAGTTTATTAGTTTGATTAATGGTGGTGGTAGATATTGATGCAAGTGCTCTATTGGCATCTTCTAGCATATTGTTTGGTGGTGTTTCTTTGCTGAGTCTTGGCAGTCGATCTCTGGTATTGATGGTGTTTAGTTTATCTAAGATCTTCCGTTTCAGATCAGCTGCAGCGCTTTCTAGTTTCAGGATTGGAACATGATTTTCAGGGAGTTGCACATGTTGTTCTTCCAGGTCTTCATATGGGGTGGATCTGCAGTGCAGTTGATCTGTCTCAAGTTGTGATAATGGCTTTCTCTTTATGACAAAAAATGTTGGGTGACTAGTTGTTTCTCAGGCAGTGGACATGCAGGTCTTGTGTCCATCCAGAGTTTCCTCATATGCTTCATATATCCTCTCTCATTTGGTCTGCTGTCATAGTAGCATTTCATCAGATCCATTTCTCCTGCTAAACTTGTGAAAATGAAAAAAATTGGGTCTAAAAAACATTTTTGGGTGAAAAATATTTTTTTTCATTTTCACAGATTAACGTTGTAAAATTCTGTGGAGCACCTGAGGGTTCAAGGTGCTCACCACACATCTAGATAAATTTCTTGAGGAGTCTAGTTTCCAAAATGGGGTAACTTGTGGTGGTTTTTCACTGTTTAGGCACATCAGGGGCTCTCCAAATGCGACATGACACATGAAGACCATTTCATCAAATTATGCCTTCCAAAACATCACTCCTTATTTTTTGAACCCTATCATGCACCCAAACAGTAGTTTTCTACCATATATGGGGTATATGGATACTCAAGAGAAATTTCATAACAAATTTTGGGGTTTATTTTCTACTATTACCTTGTGAAAATAAAAAAATTGCAGCTAAAAACATTTTTGTGGGAAAAATTTGTTTCTTTTATTTTCACGGTTTAACTTTATAAACTTCTGTGAGGCACCTGGGGGTACAAGGTGCTCATCACATATCTAGATAAGTTCCCTGAGTGGTCTAGTTTCCAATATGGTGTCACTTGTAGGCAGTTTCCACTGTTTAGACACACCAGGGGCATTCCAAATGCAACATGGCATCCACTAATTGCATCTACTAATTGCATTTGAATGCAATTTTGCATTCAAAAAGTCAAATAGCACTCTTTCCCTTCTAAGCCTTGCCGTGCACCCATACAGTAGTTTTTCCCCACATATGGAGTATCGTCATACTCAGGAGAAAGTACACAACAAATTGTTAAAATCCTCAAACTTAAAGATTTGATGAGTTTCTGCTCCAAAAACTCAGTTCACACTGATTTCTTTGGAGCAGAAACTGAGCAAAAACTTTCCAAATCCTCTACAATACTGAAAACTTGGTTCTGGTAGTGTATTAATGTACAGACAGTGGTTCTGGTGATATATTTATGTAAGTACCCCTTCATAAAAATTTGTTCCCAATGGGATTGGTTCAATATGGCAATGTGGCCATATTGTGGTCTAAATTATAGAGCATAGATTACAGCAGATTGCACTATAATATACAGTATACAGAATTTTGCAAGGATTTTTTATTACAGTTTGGGCTGATACAAAATGATTTATCTACAGCTGTTTTATAAGTCATTTTACAAGGTCAGAAGATTTCCTTATATATAAGTTTACAGTGCAGAGAATTCAATGGAAAATGTATGGAAGTGTATAGCACAGTTGCTGTCGTTAGAACATCAGGGTTAGTATATGCATTAATTGCTGCATTGTGAGAAAAGTACTGGCTTCTATATCCTTCTCATATTCTGCCTAGGGGGAAACCTTATTATTCTGATACAACTCTGTTGTCAGCACACTAGGAGCAAAAGTTCAGTAATAATGGAGGGAATACTTTATACGTAACAGTTGAGGTCACCCCGAACATCTCCACATCTCCATTGCAGCTGTACAGTAGAGAACATAAAAATATATCACTTCCATTAAAACTCCACCTAAGCAGGAAGCTTTACAATCTCATCATCGTACTGGTTGGACTTACGGAGTGATCAATACGCTGCCATATATGTTGAGAGAAAATCTATCATAATAGAAATGCTTTGCTCGGGGTTTATGAGTGTTATAAAGAAGAACAAACCTGTTGTAGCCAAACATGAGCAAACCAATTCACACCATTTTGAATTTCAAATAAATATTGCTGCAAAGTGAAGTTTATATTTCTCCGCGTCATAGAAAGTCATACTACCCGGTTACCATCCAGAGCGATGAGAAACTCATGAAATGCTGATGGACCTGTAAATACATACAGTGTGCCATAAACTGTGTATTGATCATGGATATTATCCTGGACCTCCTGTTTACTTGATTTTATGCCCTCAGTTTAAAAAGTGGATGATGGCAAAATAAGCTTCAGTAACACAAGACAGATTAAGGGCTCATTCACACAGGCGTATTTAGCATCCATGTGATACAGATCAGAAATAGGGCACCCACAGACATCTAATTCCATGTACCTCGAATTTTACACAGAGTTAGTGCAAGCATGCTGAATGGCACTGCATTACAATGGCAACATAGGGCAGGATTTAAAGTGCCTGGAGATACGTAATAACTAGTGATGAGCGAACATGCTCCGTAATGCTCGTTACTCGCCCGAGCATCACTGTACTCACGGTACTTGGCGAGCAGCGAGCATTTCCATGTTTGCTCGGTGGGAGTTCTGGTGCATGCTCTACATTTTTGGCGCTCTTTAGAGCACCAATCAACATGCAGGGATTGTCTACCATGCAATGTAATGCCGCAGCCATCTTTGTTGTGGTATTACAGTGAAAGGCTGGCCACACAGTGTCATCAGGTGTATAAGAGACCGGGCAGCGCCATGCTCAGCTCTGTCTGAGTGTAGGGAGAGTTGCTGCTGAGATAGGGTCAGATTTGGGGGCTTAGAAGGTAGTGTAGGTCTAACATCAAAGAAGACACAAATCCAGCTAAATCAACAGTCCTTCTAAGGACTAATTACGGCGTATATAGATTGCAGTGCTAGGTAAGCAGGGAGTGTATGTGCGTATATACATATGAGTGCAAGGCATGCACTGTATGTATGTATGTAGGTATATAGATCTCAGTAGCAGGCAGACAGGCATTCTATGGGGCATACTTCATTGCATACATCAAGAGGGTCCATTCCATTACTGCCTGCTGCTGCCTATAAGCTATACTGACCGTATCTACACAGCCCTAGGTCTCAGTGGGCAGCAATTTTTTTTGGCATCTTAATCCTGACTATTTTTTTCCAAAGCAATTCAGAACCCCTTTTTCTTTGTCTAATTGCTAGTTGACACTGCAGAATACAGGCAGATCCTTTTCATAGTACAGTGTGAAAATACAGCTATTTTAAAGCGGTTTCCCTGTCTCAGGCCTGACATCTGAGTGCACCTAAAAATCTGGCATTTTTTGTGTTTTTGTGGTACTGTAGAATTTTTTGGGAATGTCTTATAAAAATTTTTTACACCATTTTGCTGCCCAAAAAATATTTATCTGCCCAAAAAATATTTAGCTACAGGGTAGATATATTACACTGGATTTTGTCCGCCACACGGATTGCATATCATTGCGCTAAAAATTTTCCCATTTCAGGCCTCCATAGAATTTTTTTTGTTGTGTCACTTATAGCCTACTTATTGACACAATTTTGCTGTCCAAAAAAAAAAATACAGGGCAGATATTTGAAAGTGACTCTCTGTGTCAGACGTCTGATCTCTTAGTGTGCTAAAAATTGTGGCATTTCAGGCCTACATTCCCCTTTTTTGCTGTCTGTTACCCTATTTTTATAGAGTCTTTTGGGGTAAAAAAAAAAATTCAGCTCACATATTGACCAGTGTGTTATCTATGTCAGACTCCTATCTCTCTGTGTGCTAAAAATTGTGGCATATCAGGGCAACATTCCCATTTAGTTTGCTGTGTCTTACCCTATTTGTATATAGTCTTTTTAGGTAAAAAAAAAAGAAAATCCCGCCCACATATTGAACAGTGTGTTATGTGTGTCAGAAGCCTCCCTGTCTGTGTGCTAAAAATTGTGGCATTACATTACACTCGATTTGCTAAGTGTTACCCTATTTCTATACAGTCTTTTGGGGTGAAAAAAATAATAATCCAGCCCACACATTGAACAGTGTGGTATCTCTGTCAGACGCCTATCTCTCTGTGTACTAAAAATTGTGGCATATCAGGGCAACATTCCCCTTTTTTTGCTGTGTCTTACCCTATTTGTATACAGTCTTTTTCCGTAACAAAAAAAAAAATCCAGCCCACATTTTGACCAGTGTGTTATCGGTGTCAGACACCTATCTCTGTGTGCTAAAAATTGTGGCATTTCAGGGCTGCATTACACTGGATTTGTTGAGTGCTACACTATTTCTATACAGTCTTTTGAGGTAAAAAAAAAATAATCCAGCCCACATATTGACCAGTGTGTTATCTGTGTAATGTGCTCTGTGTGCTAAAAACTGTGGCGTTTCAGGGCAACATTTCCCTTTTTTGCTGTGTCTTACCCTATTTGTATACAGTCTTTTTGGGTAAAAAAAAATAATCCAGCCCACATATAAACCAGTGTGTTATCTGTGTCAGATGCCTATCTCTCTCTGTGTTCTAAAAATTGTGGCATTTCAGGGCTACATTACACTGGATTAGCTTTGTGTTACCCTCCTTCTACACAGTCTTTTGGGTTAAAAAAACAGGCCACATAGTGACCAGTGTGGTATCTGTGTCAGACTCCTATCTCTCTGTGTGCTACAAATTGTGGCATTTCAGGGCTACATTACACAGTTTTTTCTTGGTCTTACCACAGTTATTGACACCAGTTTGTTAAACAAATAAAGTACATTCCAGAAATTTGAAAGTGCGTTTTTCCCGCACATGGATTACATCTAAGTTTGCTCACAATTCAACCATTTTTATTGAACATGGAAAATATTGTACTCCATTTAAAATGGGAAAGGCACATGGCAAGGGACGGGGAAGTGAACGTGATGGTGATAGTGCATGCAGAGGCAGAGGCCATAGGGAAGCCGCAATTGTGCCACAACAAACACCCACATCTTCTCGCAATAGATTTCTGTCAGAATTCATAGGGGACAGCAGAACAGCACTCGACACCAGAGGAGCGTGAAAAGGTAGTTGGTTGGATGGCGGATAATGCTTCCATTAAGTTGGCCACCACCACAGCACCCTGTCTTCCACACGGTCAAGTCTGAGTAGCTGTGACTCTGGACCACATGTTCCTCACCCTGATCCTCCTTCCTCCCATGCCGAACGCCCGCAGACAACTGATCCCACACTTGGACACTCCGAAAAGCTGTTGACTTGTCCATTTATAGATTTAGGCCTCTTGCCCGGTCCACTTGAAGCGGGCAAACTGAGATTGCATGTAGCGATAACCAAATATTTGAGCAGCCACGTTCACACAAAGATGACATTGGTAATGTATTACAAGAGGTGGACGATGATGAGACACAATTGCCAGAAAGTCAGGAGGAGGACCGGGTGCAGAAGTGGAAGAGGAGGTGGTGGATGATATAGTAACTGACCCAACCTGGCAGGAGGACATGCAGAGAGAGGACAGCAGCACACAGGGGGAGTTAGGTATAGCACCACAATAGGCAGGAAGAAGCACTGTGGTGGCCGCAGACAGAAGGCGAGCAACCATTCCTCGTAACACCAACACGACAGAAGTTGTCATTACAATTGTTAGGTCATCCCGAGTCTGGTTGTTTTTTAAATACTCTGCCGATAACCCCAAACAGGCCATTTGCACCACCTGCCATGCTCACATCAGCAGAGGTAGCAAAACTATCAGCCTGACCACCACCAGCATGATCAGGCACATGGCAGCGAAGCACCCGACTTTGTGAGCTGAACCCCAGGGTCCAGGAACAGTGTCTGCGGGTGACACCACTGCTTCTTCCGCTGTTGCGCGTGGAAGTCAATCCCCTGTCCATGGTGCCTGCGAAGATGCCTCCTGCCCTGTACCTGTCATTGCACACACCCAACTACCACCATCAGCAAGCACATCCATGTCCTTGTCCCAGCGCAGCCTTCAGTTGTCCATACCCCAGTCAATGGAATGAAAGGGGAAATATGCAGCCAATGCCCCACAGGCCACAGTACTAAATTCACACATTTCTCATCTGTTGCCTTTTAGACTTGTGGAGACTGAAGCTTTCGAAACCTGATGGTGGCGGCCATCCCAAGGTACTCTGTCCCCAGCCGACACTATTTTTCCTGGTGTACTGTCCCGGCATTACACAAGCATGTGTCCCACAACATTAGCCGTGCCCTCAACAATGCAGTTACAGGGAAAGTACACTTAACCACGGACACGTGGACAAGTGCTTCTGGGCAGGGACGGTGCATCTCGCTGACGGCAAACTGGGTTAACATTGTGGAAGCTGAGACCCAGTCTGACCTTGGAATGGAACACGTCCTACCAACGCCGAGGATTACGGGCCCTAGGTAAATCAGGGTTGCCCCACAGTCTACAGCTCCTGCACGTCATCCTCCTCCTCCTCTTCAGCCTGCATCTCTGAAATGGCCACATCAGTTGCAAGCTGAAAGCACTGCAGCGCTGCCGCAGCCAAGCAGCAACAAGCTGTGCTGAAGCTAATATGCTTAGGTGACAAACCGCACAATGCTGAAGAGTTGTGGTCAGCTCTGAAAGATCAGGCAGATATGTGGTTGACACTGCTGAACCTACAGCCAGGCATGGTCGTGTGTGACAATGGCCGGAACCTGGTGGCAGCTCTGAGGCGAGGCGAGCTCACACGTACCATGCCTGGCCCATGTGCTTAACCTCGTGGTTCAGCGGTTTCTCAAAACCTACCCAGAGCTGCCGGATCTGCTTGTGAAAGTACCTGTGTGCCCATTTTGGAAAGTCAGCTACAGCTTCAGTCGCCCTTGCAGTGCTTCAGCTGCGTTTACAGCTTCTGGCTCACCAACTTGTGTGTGATGTCCCCATGCTTTGGAACTCTACACTGCATATGCTGGAAAGGATTTATGAGCAGAAGAGGGCAGTTGTTGAATACCAGCATCAACAAGGGAGTCGGTATTCAATTCAGAATCCACACATAAGACCTCAGGAGTGGACATGGATGTCAAAGATATGTACCATCCTACAAAACTTTAAGGAATCCACCAAATGGTGAGTGGCGATGATGCCATAATTAGCGTCACCATCCCATTTCTCTGTATTCTGAAAAGCTCTCTGCTCACAATCAAAGAGGATGCACTGCAGGCGGAGCACGATGAGATTGAGCCATATAGGGTGATTACAGACGGCCTAGCCTCATGTCATCCCAACATACTGTAGATTGGTTGAAAATGAGGAAGAGGTGGAGGAAGAAGAACAGGAGCTAATTTCCTGCGCTATAGATGGTACTACAAGCACAACTGTTGTACCGTTTGTTCAGCGTGGAAGGCCTGAGAACAGGGAGGAGGAGTAGGAGGACAGCATGGTCAGTCGTTCTGTTGATGAGGACACGGAAGGCTTGCCAATTATCAGTCTGGCACGCATGGTAGGCTTTATGTTGCGCTGCCTTTCCTGTGACCCTCGCATTATCAAAATTTTTGCTGACACTCAGTACTGGTTGGTGACACTTCTAAACCTACGCTACAAGGAGAACTTTCAATCTCTTATTCCAGAGTCAGATAGGTGTATGAAAATGATGCAGTACCAGAGGGCCATTGTTGCGGAATTACTGAAAAAGCTGGACACTTGGCTTGAACTGACTCTACGCCTGGCCCTAGCCTGTTCTGGCGCTAGTGTTTTTTCAGAACGGGTTTTTAGTGCCACTGTTGGAATAATAACTGATAAGCGCATCCGCCTGTCAACTGAAAATGCTGACAAGCTGACTCATATAAAAATGAACAACTACTGGATTGTGGCAGACTTCTGTACACCACCGAATGAGAACAGCAAAACATAACCTTCAATACAGTGTATTTTTTGGGGAGGTGTATTACCATGCACCTTTTCACACACAAACATGGGTATACGCTTCCTGACTTTGGATATTTGGTGTGTTATTATCCTCCTCCTTCTCCTCATCCTCATCATCCACCACCACTATAACACGAGGGTGACCGTGGTCCATGATGCAATAGCCAGTAGACATTTTTTCAAGGGTGTTTTGATGCCCGTTACAAAAATGTTTACAATCTATGTTGAGGTGTGCCTCCCCCAAGGTAACATGTTTTTCAGCCTATGCACTTAGTGTATGGGCATTACAAGTATAGGAGACCCACTCCTTTAAACTGGGAATACCTTTTTCGCAGGCCATACTACACATCTCTTCCTACACCACCCCTAGTTCACCAGGGTGACCATATTCTGTGATGAAACAGCCACTAGATTGTTTTGCAAGGGTGTTTAGGATGTCCGTAACAACAATTATTTACACAGTAGGTTGATGTGTCGCCCCAGGGGAAAATGTATAGGAGACCTGCACCTTTAAACTAGGAAGACATTTTTCGCAGGCCACACTCCACGTCTCTTCAGACACCACCACTAAATCACGAGGGTGAACGTGTTCCGTGATGAAACAGCCACTACATTGTTTTGCAAGGGTGTTGGATGTCCATAACAACAATTATTTACACAGTAGCTTGATGTGTCCCCCCCAAGGAGAAAATGTTTTTCAGCCTATGCACTTAGTGTATGGGCATTACAAGTATAGGAGACCCACTCCTTTAAACTGGGAAGACCTTTTTCGCAGGCCATACTACACGTCTCTTCCTACACTACCCCTAGATCACCAGGGTGACCATGTTTTGTGATGAAACAGCCACTAGATTATTTTGTATGGGTGTTTAGGATGTCCATAACAACAATTATTTATGCAGTAGGATGATGTGTCCCCCCAGGGGAAAATGTTTGTCAGCCCATACATTTAGTGTATGGACACTCCAAGTATAGGAGACCCGCTCCTTTGTAATGGAAATAGATTTTTAGGAGGACTTCATACATGTCTCTTCCAAGTGGTATTTTGGTTTGTCCAAATTTGGGGCAGGCCTTACATTCACTGCATAGACAAACAGCATGTGAGACCTACTTCCTAATTATGTGAACTTTATTGGATGTTCAACAGTGCACTTCTTCACTGCCAGTTCTTCAGCCTCAACACTGCAATGCTAAAATGCGAGGTCTTCTACCTCACCACAGCAATTCACCAATGCAGGTTCTTAAGCCTCAACAGTGCAATTATCCACTGATTTTTCTTCATGCTCAACACTGAAATGCTCCACTGCAGGGTCTTTAGCATCAACACTGCAATTGTCTACTGCTGGGTCTTTAGCTTCAACACTGCAATTTTCAACTGCAGGCTCTTTAGCGTCAACACTGCAATAGTCCACAGCTGGGTCTTTAACATCAACACTGCAATTGTTCACTGCCGGGTCTTCAGCGTCAACACTGGAATTTTCCACAGCAGGGTTTTTAGCATCAACACTGCAATTGTCCACAGCTGGGTCTTTAGCAAATACACTGCAATTGTCCACTGATGGGTCTTCAGGTTCAACAATTCACTGCATAGCCAAACAATATGGGAGTAACAAATTAATAGGCACAATGTTTTCAGGTGGCCATCAAGTACGTCGGTTCAAAGGTTTTTTGGGGTGCGTTTGAATTTGGTGCAGGGCAGGCCTTGCATTCAATGCATAGGATAACAGTATGGCAGTGTCAAGAGAATAAAGTGAACTTGTTTTTCCTGTGTCCATCCAGTACCTGGGTTCAAAGGCTTATTGGGGAGCATGTGACTTTGTGGCTGGTCGGGCCTTGCATTCAATGCATAGGCTAACACTATGGCAGTTCCAAAAGAATAATGTGAACTTGGTTTTCCTGTGTCCATCTAGTACGTCGTTTCAAAGGCTTTTCGGGGTGCGTTAGAATTTGGTGCATGGCGGGCCTTGCATTCAATGCATAGGATAACACTTTGGCAGTGCCAAAAGAATAATGTGAACTTGGTTTTCCTGTGGCCATCCAGTACGTTGGTTCAAAGGGTTTTTGGGGTGCATTTGAATTTGGTGCAGGGTGGGCCTTGCATTCAATGCATAGGCTAACAGTATGGCAGTACAAAATGAATAATGTGAACTTGGTTTTCCTGTGGCCATCCAGTATGTGGGTGCAAAGGCTTATTGGGGTGCATTTGAATTTAGGGCAGGCTTTGCATTCAATGCATAGGCAAACAGTATCGGAGACCCACTTCCTAATAATGTGAACTTTGTTGGTTGTTCATCTTCAACAATGCAATTCTTCACTGCCAGTTCTTCAGCCTCAACACTGCAATGCTAAAATGCAGGGTCTTCTGCCTCACCACAGCAATTCACCAATGCAGGTTCTTAAGCCTCAACAATGCAATTATCCACTGATGGTTCTTCAGGCTCAACACTAAAATGCACCACTGCAAGGTCTTTAGCGTCAACATTGCAATTGTCCACTGCAGGGTCTTTAGAGTCAACACTGCAATTGTCCACCGCTGGGTCTTTAGCCTCAACACTGCAATTGTCCACTACCAGGTCTTCAGCCTCAACACTGCAATTGTCCACCACTGGGTCTTTAGCATCAACACTGCAATTGTCCACTGCCGGGTCTTCAGCATCAACACTGACATTCTCCAATGCAGGTTCTTCAGGCTCAACAATTCACTGCGTAGCCAAACAATATGGGAGTACCAAATTAATAGGAACAATGCTTTCAGGTGGCCATCCAGTACATGGGTTCAAAGGCTTATTGGGGTGTGTGTTAGTTTGGTCCAGGGCAGGCCTTGCATTCAATGCATAGGCAAACAGTACGGAAGAAAAAAATGAATAATGTGAACTTGGTTTTCATTTGGCCATCCTGTACGTGGGTTCAAAGGCTTATTGGGATGCGTGTAACTTTGGTGCCTTAAATGCCTAGGCTAACAGTATGGCAGTACCAAATGTAAAAAATGGGAACTTTGCTTTCATGTGGCCATTCAGGACGTCTGTTCCAAGTGTTATTGTGGTGCGTGTTACTTTGCTGCAGGGCAGGCCTTTCATTCAATGCATAGGCTAACACTATGGGAGACCCATTTTCTTATAATTGGAACACTTTTTCATGAGGCAGTCAAAGGGGTATGGTGGTGCGTCCAAATTTTTGGCAGCCCAGCCACTCACTACATAGGCAATAACAGTATAGGAGACCCATTGTTTAATAATGGGAACAACAAAGCATAGTCAGCTGATGGCCCTTTAAGAAGATTAATGCTGCCTGATGCCCCTATAAAAATAGGCTTTGTGACTTTCAGAGTCCTTCCTTCAAAAATGAAACAGGATGTGTCTGATCATGTGTCACACACCACATGGCCAGCTAAGGTTGTTAAATGTTAAAATGACATTTCCCATAGAATGCATTTGTATTGGTTGAAAGCAATGCTAAAGTTGAAAAATGCATCAAAAACGCTACTTGTGAACATAGTGGTGGAAGAACTTTTTGTTTTGGGCTAATTAATTTGCCTTATATAAAAGTCATTACCCTGGAAAGGATGTTCCTTAACATATTTACCAGGAAAATCCATTTTGGTATCGTATTTGTATGTTTTTCCGTGCGCCTGTAAAAATGGCCTAAGACTCTGTCAACATTGTTCACAGCTGTGACCTGGGAGTCAGAAATGCTTCAAGGGGCATTACCCATGATGTTCCCGTGTCATTCAAACACTGCTTCCATCATTTTCAGACGTTTTTAGACTTTAAAGGGACCCCTTGGGGGGATCGTGGCAAAAATGCTTGGTTTTCCCATAGACTTACATTGGGCTCGTTGCTTGGGTCGAGTACCTGAGTATTCCAATTTGCTCGACCCGAACAACGAAAACCCAAGCATTTTAGTGCTCGCTCATCACTACATAATGTTTCATAGTGTACATCTTCTAAGGCTACGTTCACAAAACCATATTTTCTGTAAAAAAAACTGACAGCACTCAGATCCCTATTATTCCTTGTTCACATAACCGTTGTTTTTTTAAACAATCGAATGTCCAAGTGAAAAAGGTTCACTTTCTCTGGATGAAAATTAGACAATTTTTTTTGTATACTTGTATGAACTTAGCCTAAGTTTGTGCTTACATGAGCATATGCAAAATCATCCATTGTGTGTCCACAAAAAAAAAAAATTTCATCCACATTGTCATCGATATGCCATTAGTGTGCCAATGTTTTATGCCCGTGTGTGCATTTTGTCCATCCGTCTGCCATCTGTTTTTTTATATGCACAAATTAATAAATAATAAAGCACAAATACAGTTCACTATGTTTACAGTTGCAATATATCCATGAAAAATGCATGACATACGGATGGTAACACACATGTGATCTGGTTTTTACACACATGCATTATTATGGGCAAGTCCGATCCAGAATATGGATCACAGTAGTGCATGCTGGATTTTTTTACATGCAGACCAGCGTGTAAAAAAGTTCATCTGAACTAACACATCAACTTGCGCTGGTCTGTTTTGCATATGGACTGCACCTAATAATAATAATAATAATCTTTATTTATATAGCGCCAACATATTCCGCAGCGCTTTACAGTTTAACAGTTTCAAAACACAAGTCATAAGTAACAACGTTAACAATACAATAATTAAAGCAAAATAAGCCGACCCTGCTCGTGAGAGCTTACAATCTACAATGAGGTGGGGGAGATACAAAGTACAGGTGTGTATATACAATTGTGCATTTACAATGATGGTCCAGCCATCTTGAGGGAGTGAGGGATGGATGGAGATAGTGAATGGGCTACACATACACACTTACACATAGAATGACTTTGATTAGTGAATGTGATAGGCCGCTCTGAACAAATGTGTTTTGAGGGAGCGCCTGAAACCATGCAAATTGTGGATGGTCCTAATTTCTTGGGGTAGAGCATTTCAGAGGATTGGCGCAGCGCGGGAGAAGTCTTAGTGTCGGGAGTGGGAGGTACGGATTAGTGCACCTCACATTAAATATGTTTATCTAATGAGCCCTCAGACTGTAAAGGTAACTAGGACTATGACTATGTACAGTATCTAAATAGGAATATGTCACCTATTGTTTAAATCAAGTTTGTATGGTAAATGTATTTACTTTCTATTATATTCCATATCACTATCTAAAGTAAGCAAAAATCTAAAATTTTGTAATTTTCACACTGGGCATTAACCCTTATATTAGACTCTTTCTTCTGTTCTGATCACAAGCCACATGGCCAAATGCAGCAATAGACAGACCATGACTCATTGACTTCTACATCAGAGCTTTGTAGGCATGCTCTAAACTTGGCAAAAGTCATTGAGCAGGGAGGAGGTGAGCTGTGAACATCAACTAATGTGTATTGTAGATAAATTGTAGATCCTGTTTTATGTACTGTTTATAGATGTGTTACCTGTCACTACAATCATGTCTGTGATGATTATGACTGCTGAAAAGACATCTTTACAGAACAGTAAGTGCAAGACTCTTTGTAGGCTTAATGTATAGCGTGAAGAATTCAAAATTGTCTTTATTTTTTAATATAGATAGTGATATGGAAAATTAAACAAAACCACTTATCTTTTTTAACCCTTTCACCCCAAAGCCTATTTTCAACTTCATAATCAGGCCAAATTTTACAATTCTGACAAGTGTCACTTTATGCGTAATAACTCTGATCCAACTGATTATGAGAATGTTTTATTGTTACATATTGTACTTCATTAAAGTGGTAACATTTGTTCGATATTACTTGCATTTATCTGTGAAAATATTGGAAATTTGATAAAAATTTAAAAAATTTTGCAATTTTTAAACTTGTAATTCTTATGCCCTTAAACCAAAGAGTTATCTCAGAAAAAAATAATTAATAAATAATATTTACTAGATGTCTACTTTACATCTGCATTATTTTTTAAACAATTTCTTTTCATATGAAGTTAGAAAGGTTAAAATTTGATCAGCACTTTCTAATTTTTCATTAAAATTTACAAAACCATTTTTTTAGGGACCACATCACATCTGAA
>VIAB01012350.1:59336-70908 GCA_009801035.1 Oophaga pumilio
GAGTGGAGTGGCGTCCATATTGATGAGCTTAATGAGCGGTACCATGAGTGACCGCGCGCTCATACATGAAGAAGATGTCGACGCTGCACAATTGGAGCTGCAGCAGGAGGAGGTGAATATGATGACGGGGGAGGGAAGCCAGGGGAGGGCCGACCCCCCAGACTGTAAAAGAAAAAAAAATCATGCTCAGGTGCCGCCCCCCGCAGAGTCCCGCCCTAGGCACGTGCCCTCGAGTGCCTAGTGGCAAATACGGCCCTGCATACTGAGCCTGTGGACTCCGGAAATATATACGGAGATTGAAATTTTCCCCTATACTATATACACCTGGTATCTTCTGATACAGTACACTTTTTATGCTTTTTTTATTCTGGTCTAATCAATACTGAGTCTGAGAGCGTCTGTGTGTGACTCCTGAAATATATACGGAGATTTTCAATTTTCCCCTATACTATATACACCTGCTATCTTCTGATTCAGTACCCTTTTTCTGCTTTTTGTGTTCTGGTCTAATCCATACTGAGCCTGTGAGCGCCTGTGTGTGACTCCATAAAAATTAAACAGGGAGATTTACAATTTTCCCCTTCACCATTTACAGCTGTATGCTTCTGATACAGTACTCTTCATAAAAGAGCGCAACCGACAGTTATCATATAAAAGAGCGCAACCGACAGTCATCATAAAAGAGGGCAACCGTCAGTCTTCATAAAAGAGCACAACTGACAGTCATCATAAAAGTGTGCAACTGAGAGTCATCGTATAAAAGAGCACAACCAACAGTCACCATATAAAAGAGCACAACCGACAGTCTTCATAGAAGAGTGCAACCGTCAGTCTTCATAAAAGAGCTCAACCGACAGTCATCATATAAAAGAGCGCAACCGTCAGTCATCATAAAAGAGCACAACCGACAGCCATCATATAAAAGAGCACAACCGATAGTCATCTTAAAAGAGGTCAACCGTCAGTCTTCATAAAAGAGCGCAACTGTCAGTCATCATAAAAGAGTGCAACCGACAGTCATCTTAAAAGAACGCAACCGACAGTCATCATAAAAGTGTGCAACTAAGAGTCATCATATAAAAGAGCACAACCGAGAGTCCTCATAAAATAGTGCAACCGTCAGTCTTCAGAAAAGAGCGCAACCGACAGTCATCATATAAAAGAGCGCAACCATCAGTCATCATAAAATAGTGCAACCGACAGTCATCATATAAAAGTGTGCAACCATCAGTCTTCATAAAAGAGCACAACCGACAGTCATCATATAAAAGATCACAACCGACAGTCATCATAAAAGAGGTCAACCGTCAGTCTTTATAAAAGAGCTCAACCGTCAGTCATCATATAAAAAGCGCAACCGTCAGTCATTATAAGAGTATACCCGCAATCCGGTCCCAGGTGCACCAAACAAACCTCTTTGTGCTTATGTGCACTAAAGAAAAAACTCTTGAGTTACATCAAAGAAAGCAGCCATCTCTGTGACACATACCTCCCATTGACTACACGGCCATTGGCCTCCTTACTATAAAAAAATCTTCCTTCTCATCCCCACTGGGGGTGATCTTTGTTCTCCTATCTCATTCTCGGGTCCTCTACCAGAGGCCTGAGAGTTTGAGGGTTCTGCGCAGGATCTTAATTGTTCCCAGCATTGCACTTTTCTGGACAGAGAGGTCAGATGTTGCTCCTGGGATCTTTAGCAGAAGGAGCAACATCTGAGCTCTCTGTCCAGAAAAAAAAGCGCAATGCTGGGAACAAATAAGATCCTGCGCAGACATATATATATGCATACAGTACAGACCAAAAGTTTGGACACACCTTCTCATTCAAAGATTCTTCTGTATTTTCATGACTATGAAAATTGCAGAATCACACTGAAGGCATCAAAACTATGAATTAACACATGTGGAATTATACAATACACTTTACAAAAAAGTGTGAAACAACTGAAAATATGTCTTATATTCTAGGTTCTTCAAAGTAGCCACCTTTTGCTTTGATTACTGCTTTGCACGCAGAAAAGGTGAACGGATGGACTCTACATGCCTAGTTCCCACCGTGAAGCATGGAGAAGGTGATGTGATGGTGTGGGGGTGCTTTGCTGGTGACACTGTGATGACTGGAGAACCAAAATTGTTGAACAATAGTGTCAAAGATCATAGCAAGGAGGTCACACTGATCCCACTACATTGTTACTGTACCTTTTTGTCACAAACAGACCTCTGCTGGCCCCGATCTTAATGACAATTGCACAATTTAACAATTACTAACAAAGGAGGCGTGGGGCTGTTTCCACTGCTAGGGCAGTTATTGGAAAATTAACAGTGAACACATGGTATATCCACCTCCGATTCTAACACATGGAATTGATATATACCTCTCTACAGTCACTGCTAACTCTACAGTAACGCAAGTAAGATTATTAGCTGTCAACACCAATCCTTTATAGGCTGATTGGACACCTGGCAGGTAGAGTACGGCTCTCAGGAATGTGGTTTACAGAACAAAAGGAACAGAACTATTACATTTTATACTTAACCCAGAAAGATAGGCAGTGTCCTTAAAAAGATACATAAGATTTTAAAAAGCGTACAAAATAATACAGCATATACTCTAGCAGAAAATAAGCAGGATTAACAAAATAAACTTAATGTAATAGTTTCAGATTTATAGAGGGAGGCACTCAAGAAAGAAAACAGACAAAACCCCACTTAGCTGCACCTCCAGGAACAGGCTAGATCCAAAATTTGGCATTTGCTTTTCATTAGCTCCTAAGTAACACCCACACACCTCCCCTTGATACCCTAATAGGGCTGGTCATGGGATGTAGATTCAGCTTCAGAAAATTATGGGATTCCTTACATTCACGATATCTTTGCTCCCGAGGGTCGCAGATAGTGATAAACGAATCCATAGATTTTTGGGTTCGCCAGGTTCGGTGATCTATTTAAAAAAGTCAATGTGGACTGGAATGACAGTGCTGTAAAATGGCTTTAAAATGGTCGGAGTTAGGACTAGAGGGTTGGAAAATGAAGTAAAATGGCGGTAAGAGAAGTACAATTGCCCTCAAAACAAATGTGGATAGGAAAATGACTTGAAGAGGTTCTGTCACATATCAACCATGGTAAGATAGGAAGTAAATGAATAACATAAAAATTTTAGCAGTGCCTCCACAGAGATTGAGGCTTGCTACTGCCAGTCTGCGACACCCGTTAGTGCCATGGGGTACTCGGACTGGGTCAGACAACTCTTAAAGGGATGGTCATGGCTGCAGTGGCCCTGGGCCACTGCAGTGGCCTGGGTGTGCAATGGAAATCCTGAGGGGTAGTTTAAGGGAAAGTTTTGTGACGCCACCCGCGGTATTCGGTAAGGGATAGCTGACGCTGCAGTTCAGATCCTCTAAGGCTGATGGCAGTGCAGCAAAGGTGTTACCGTTCACCACTGGTTGAACGGGGCCCCAGGGCAGGTATGGCAGGCTGTGAGGGAAGGAGGACGTTGGGGTGCAGGACTTAGGATTTGAGAAATGACTGACGAACACAAAGGCTGTTGTTTCCTTTACTTTTTACTAAGTAGTGCAGGTACAGTCTTGGGCTCAGGTTACAGATGCTACAGGAGCCGGTCAGCCTGGAAGCAATTTGGGAATCTTTCCAGCCAGGTGGGTATTGAGGCCTCCTTTCCGGCACTGTTCTCTGAGGTACTTGCTGTTACAAGCTCTGTTCAGGTCCCTCTTTCTAGCTGATGTTTAGGTAGAACTCCACTCGCATGACAGGCAGCTTGAGCCTGCTTCAGGGGTCGCTCCTGTCTGGCGGCTCTGGCTCTCACGTGCTGCTGTGTCATCGAGTATCAGTTGGGGCCAGGGGACCTGCAGTCTCCTGCCATTCGGATTCTGCTGCTGGGGCTTTAGTGCCCGCACAGTCTTGGGCCTCAGTGCCCGGTCACTGGCGCTCAGGCCTGGGTGAGCTCAGCTTCAGCTCTGCTCCCATGTTCTCTCCACACGTCCTCTCTCAACCTCGCTCAATCTCTAACTAACTAACCCCACCTCCAGGCCAGAACTTACAAGGCAGCTCTCCTGAAACCAGGTGACAGAGCTCCTCCTTCTGGTCCAGAGTTAGGAAAAGTGTTGTGTGCTGGATCTACCTGGTAAGGGGACCCCTTCTTGCTTCCAGGCATGACATTGCTTCTCCCTGGAGGGAGGCAAGGCCATTGTGGCCACTGAACTCCTGGGGTGCCACAAGTCCAGTTAACAATTTCACCCACAGGACATGGGGCAGAGTACTACCATATATTCTCAGCTTCTAAATTTCACCTATACAGGATGGGGCTTAGTAAACTTATAGAAGCAGCTCACAAATTTCACCCACAGAGACAAATTTTTATTTTAAGTAGCATATAGTAGAGCAGCCACAGATAAAAAAAAAGCTCATAGCTTTATTCTGGATACAACTGGACATACGCTGTGAGGCGTGCTGCCGCCAGTACTAGTCCCTTTGCCTTAGGACGTCTCCCCAATGCTGTTGCCTTAGAGTCCTTGAGGTCCGAAGTGCTTGCCTTGAAAAAATTAATGTTCAAAGCAAACAACCACGCTTGAATACTGCAGCTAGGGATAATGAAATTGTACTCTGTTTCTATTTTTTTGTTTAATTGGACTTGGCCATGACTAAGAGGGGAGCCAGTGGAACACAAAGTGAAGGAACTACAGGCACTCTCAGCCATCCAATCTCAAATTGATGACAGGCAGGATTGCAGAGTAGTGTAATAGACAATCATGGTTCTGTTCCGGAGAGGCAACCTGATAAACATGTGCCACATTCAAGTAAAGCAGCAGTCAAGCAAATTAACCACTTCTCAACTGAGTCAGCAGTTGATGTAGCGAGATAAAATAGCCATCCATGACAATTTAGAGGCTGTGTAATTTTAATGAGTAGTTAAATCCTTTAATGAGCTTTAGGCCCGGCCACATAGGTAGAGTAAAATTATTTTTTAGGCACACTACTAGTACACACATGGCTGAAAAGAACACAGAGGCTTTTGGGCACAGTACCCCCACAGAAGCAAAGAACAAATTTCACCCACAGAGCATGTTTTCACATTTTCCCCATAGCATATGAAAACAAATTTCACCCACACAGCATGTTTCCACATTTTCCCCACAGAAGCTGGCAACAAATTTCACCCACAAAGGATGTTTCTACATTTATCTCATAGAAGCTGATAACAAATTTCACCCACAGAGCATGTTTCCACATTTTCCTGAGAATTCTGATTAAACATTTCACCCCCCAAGCATGTTTCCACATTTCCCTTAAGGAAGCTGATAACAATTTTCACCCACAGAGCATGTTTCCACATTTCTCTAAGAAAGTTGATTAAAAATTTCACACCCAGACAATGGGGCACAGAACCCCCACAGGCAGGGTTGCAGGGTACACACACAGAAGCTTAAAGGCACAGTACTCCCACTGATATGGGTTAAAGAATACACACATCGGCTTTTGGCACAGTACTTTTGCAGACATGGTTTCATAACATCACTCCCACGACCAAGTTGAAGATTATAAAAACTTTTGGTTACGCATGGAACTATCACACACACGAGTGCAGAGTACATATACAGAGTGTTTTTGGAAAACTGCGCACACAAAAACCCTATCCCAATGCTAAGCAGAGAAGAAATGAAAAATAAGAATCTTGAACAAGAGGAACAGGTCCAGGTGGATGAGGTAGCATAGTGGCTTAGTGCTTAGCACTTAGAACTGTCCTTGGGTTCAAATCCAACCAAGGACAACATCTGTAAATTGTTTGTACCTTCTTCCCATCTGTTCATGGATTTCCTCTGGTTTCCTCGCACACTCCAAAGTCATTCTGATAGGGAAATTAGATTGTAAGCTCCAATGGGGACTGTGCTGATAATATGTATAAAGAGCTGAGAGCTTAATGGTGCTATATAATTGAGTAAAATAAATAAAGAATCAAGGGAGGAGAAATACAGCACTGTTTTTTTTTATTTTTTTCCTATTTTTCATACTTTTTTTATTTTTTTTGTTTTTGTTATGGAACTGAAATAAAATAAACTAAAATTTACAAAATGAAATTACTAGCTATTTCAAACCACAGGGCGTAGGTCCAAGTGTAGGAACATGTGGACATGTTGGCATGGGTGGAATTGGCATGGGAGGAGTAATCCAACATTTTTTTTTTCCTTTTTTCTTTGTTTTATTATTTCTTTTTCTCGAACTGACTTCAAACCATCTAGATTTAACAAAACTACAACTAGCTAGAACCACGAGCTACAGCCAGGGGAGGAAGTCCAACTAGAGGAGGAGGAGGTGGACGTGACGATGTAGGTGGAAGAGAAGGGGGAAGAAGGTAGCCAATATAGTTTTTAAGGTTTTTTATTTGAGGAGGAGGTAACCAAATGAAATAAATGGCAAATAGAGTTAAAGACTGGTTTGGCGTGGCTGTTATAGTTGTATAGTGAGCCAAAGGTATGGACAAGTCCTGTGGGATCCACGCCTGGTTAATTTTAAGGAATGTTACCTTCCCTACGTTGGATGTGGACAGGTGGATGCACCTGTCTGTGATGACACACCCTGCTGTGCTAAACACACATTTAGACAGTATACTTGCTGCAAGGCAAGCCATGTATCCAATTTGGAGACCCAGAATTTAAATGGGGCAAACCCAATTGTTAGTTAGGAGACGTGTGGACATGTACTCTTCCACCATGATGTTGTAAAGCTGCCTCCTACTAATACTGACTGCATCAGATGGTGGTGCCAGATGCTGTTGAGTGCTTATAAAGTTTTGCTACATTTTAAACATACTAACCTTTCCTTCTGAGGTGCTGATGTTGCCTCAGCTGCATTGATAACTCTATCTTGTTGTTCCATTGAGCCCCCACTGTCAGGTGTGAAAGCAAGTATGCACTTGTATTCATGCATTTTGCTAGCCTTCTCCAGGGACAGAAGTAATGATGGTACATCATCCTTGTAGCAAGGATCCAGTAGGGTGGCCACCCAGTAATCTGCACTGGTAACAATATGGGCAACTCGGCAGTTATTACGCAGGCACTGGAGCATGCATTGGCTCATGTGTGCCAGCCTGCCAAGGGGAAATAACAAGCTGTCCTCAGTGGGAGATATATCATTTTGGTACTCTGTATCCTCACAGCCACACTCCAGTGATGCCTGTAAGCTGCTTTGAGTGCCACCCTTCTGTGAACATGGTTGTTCCTCCTCCCCCTCATCCTCATCATCATCCTACCAAACTTTTCCCTGGCAGTACAGTTGGGTAACTGGGACAGTAACCTACCTTTTGAGCCATGCGTGGATGACAGACCTCATAATAGTCAAGAAAAAAGAAAGGCAAGTTGACAGCACTCACAGAATTGGGGCGCACGTGTCCAGTCCAAGGAACCCACTTGGAAACAGTATACAGCAAAAATGAATAGAACAGTGCTCCATCCGGGTGTATGATGTAGAAAAAAGTCTTTTATTCAGCCATAAAAATGACGTTTCGACCAGAACCGGTCTTTGTCAAGTATATACAAAACATACAAAAGGGCGGATTTAAATAGTATAGGGCTGTAAGCCAGCACCAATCATAAAAACATATACGCCCACCTAAATATACATATACAAAAGACAGTGCAAAACAGAGATCAGACCTACATAGACACCGTATCCATTCACAATGAACATATGTATGCATTTCACAATCAAATATATAGGCAGATTCATATGATATTGCATATAATCAAAAATAGCTTCCTCATGTTGCCATGGAGACGTGGATTAATCAAATTAATCAGATCCAGTTAAAAGAAATTCAAAAAAACGGCGCCAAGGCAAAAGGAATCACCTATCAGCATTAATGTATCATATACTTCTACCATATTCACCCAAGTATATGATACATTAACGCTGATAGGTGATTCCTTTTGCCTATCTTTTCTTAAATTGTTTATCTCCATCAGCCGGAATGGCAATGGATCACCCGCCAGGGCAGTGGGATACTCGGTACCGGGCCGGTGTATTGAAGGAATGGTCACAGCGGCAGTGACCCGGTCCGTGGCCCTGGGCGTCCAATAAAAGGGTAATATTTACAGGGGATGTTTAGAGTTTGTAGTAAGGTATTCATGACTCCACTTGTGGTATCTGGTCAGAGATGACCAGAGCTGCAGTGCAGATCCTCTGAGACTGATGGTGTGATGCAGCAGAGTTGGAATAGCTTCCCACAAGTGAAGTTGGTGGTCTCAGGGCAAGTAGATGTTGTGCTATTAGAGTAATGGTGTTGAGAGATGTAGCTGAGTGCAGTAGGTGACGCAGGAAGAAACTGAGAACAATCAGTGAGTTGCAGTTTCCAAAGCTTTACTTACAGTTTTGCAGGCAAAGTATCCAGGGCATTGAGTACAGATAGTGTTGGAGGAGGTCAGCCTGAAAGCAGTTTAGGATCCCCTTATTACAGGTGGGATGTGAGGTCTCCTTTCTAGCGCTGTTCTCTGAGGCACTGGCTGCTATAAGCTCCATCCAAGTTCCTCTCTCTCCCGGTCTTTTGTTTAAGTAGAACTTCACTCTCATAACAGGCAGCTGTAACCTGTTTCAGGAATCACTCTCTATGGAGTCTCTGGCTCACATGTGCTGTTGCTTTGTAGAAGAGTCTTAATTTGGACAGAGGACCTGCTGTCTTCTGTCCTCCAGATTCTTCTGCTAGGACTTTAATTCACCCACTCAGCCTCGGACTCCGAGGGTCCGGTTTCTGGCGCTCAAACCTGGGGGTAAGCTTTCTATAGCCCCTCTTTTCCCCCAGCTTGTCTCTACATGTCTGTCCTCTCTCGTCCCTCCAGCCAGACTCCTCACTCCTCCCACAGCCAGAATATTCCAGAGAAGCTCTCCTGAAAATCAGGTGTTAGAGCTCCTCCTTCTGGTCTGGAGTAAGAAAAGTGTTGTTTTCTGTGTTACCTGTTAAAGGGATCCTTCGTTGCTTTCAGGCATGACATCACTCCCCCCTGGAGGGAGGCAAGGTCACTGTGGCAACCAAACTCCTGGGGTGCCACATTCCTCCCTAGTACAATTCAGTACTCCTGGACTGAGGAAACATAAAAGAAAAACATATTATAACTATATACAAAATTGTAACATTAAATATATACATTTGGTGCAGTCTTGAAATGGGGTGTCCTTTTTCACCCTAGCAAAGTACAATCTGATGGACCCGTCTAAAACCCGCAACGTAGGCCTTGGGCAGGCTACAAGGCATGGCTGGTCTCCCTTTTGGATCATGTCTTCGGCCACGCCAGACGGTTTTTGTTCTGTAGTCATTAATATTAACTATTTACAAGCATTGTCCTGATCACTACGAGTCCAGTGACTCAATCGTCCATTTAAAGAATTAAATAAGAATGGTTAAAAGTTCTATGTAGGCACATAAGCTTAATAGTGGCAATTATTAACAGTATTAACTTATTTACATTTCCCATGTACTCAATTTACTCATATGCGAAACCTAGTTGGGAGTAGGCCTTTGGTTGTATGGATAGACCTACGGAGCACTGGTGTTGGTAGTGACCTGATTGGGTTCACTGTGTTAACTACCACTGGTGTAGTGTGCTCTCTAGTGGTTACGCTACTGGTGATTCTACGTAGCATGGGTATACCTGATCTTCTAGGACTGCTCTTACTCACTGTGTGCATGACAGATTCACCGGTGGCAGGAGGTGGACTTTTGAGTTCAGCTGCAGGTGTGGCCTGCAGGTGTGGCTTCTGTCCCTGGAACTTGCAGTTTTTCCGGCTGATCCTGAGTCACTTCTCTTTCAGGCACTGCCGGTTGCGGAAAGGTCAAGACGGGCACTACTATGGCCTGGCTTACTCTTGTCCAGTTCAATGGGAACTCGCCAAGTACAGTGCGGACCTTTTCTTTCACCTTTTCTACTGACAAAGGAATGTCCTTATCTCCAATTTTTCCCTTTAACTGGTCAGGGCACGATTTTAGGTGATCCCTGGACACTGCTGTGGAGTTTTCTCCTCCATTCTTACTGATAAGGCACACCTTGGTATTGTCAAAGTCTGAGGGCATAATGGTATATGGCTCAGCTTCCCAGTGGTCGTCAAGCTTGTGGAGTCACCTTTTCCTTTTGAGTACCTGTTCTCCAGGTTACAAGGGAACTGCAGGTGCATGCTGATTGTAATTTCTTTCTTGTTTTTGTCTTGCCCGAGACAAACTCTTCTCTACGCATTCTTGCACATTGCGGTACTGTTGCTGACGCTTTGTATCCCAATCTGCATCTGGTGATGTTACCTCAGGTGTCAGGACTCCCATGTTGAAATCAATTGGTAATTTGCCAGGTCTTGCTCTCATTAGGTAGGCCGGTGTACAGTTGGTAGAATTCACCGGAATGTGGTTATAGAGATCCACCAGATCTGGCAACTTTTCTGGCCACAAGTTTCTCTCTTCCAAGGGCAAGGTCTTCAAGAGGTCAATTACCACTTGGTTCATCTTCTCACACATGTCATTTGTCTGTGGATGATACGGCGTTGTCCGTATTTTCTTAGAGCCGTACATGTTACAGAACTCCTGGAACACTTCTGCTTCAAAAGCTGGGCCTTGGTCAGTAAGCACTCGTTCAGGGTAACCATGTGGTCGACAAAAGTGTTGTTGGAATGCCTTGGCTGCTGTCTTTGCTGTTTGGTCCTTGACAGGCACGACTACCAGGAACCTGGAGTAATGGTCCACGATGGTAAGGGCATAGACATAGCCTGAACGGCTTGGAGTTAGCTCCACGTGGTCCAAGGCTACCAATTCAAGTGGCTGTTTGGTCATTCTTGGCTGCAACGGGGCTCGCTGGCTGTTACGATCCTTTCGGCGCAAGTTGCATGGTCCACACTCTCGGCACCAATCTTCAATGGCCTTCCTCATACCAATCCAGTAGAATCTCTTGTGAAGTAGGACTTCTAACTTCTTCCATCAGAAGTGTCCTGCTCCATTGTGGTACGCTTCCAGGACCATTGATGCATCTCGCCTCGGGACTACCACCTGCCAGACCAGTTCGTGAGTTCAGGCGTTGACACTCCTCCGACACAGCTTTCCCTCGTAGATGAACAGCCTTCCCTTTTCCTTCCACAGCTGTTGGGTCTCTTGTGGAGCATCTGGACCAGGACGAGAGTCAGGTTGCGTCAGTAGCTCCTTTACCAGGCAGACCGCTGTGTCGCTATCCTGCGTCTCTGCCCATTCATGGTGAGGCAATGGGTTTAATGTGGCCTCTTTCATGATATAGAGCTTGATTTTCACCCCTTGGGCACATTGGGTCACCATTGGATGGTGGAAGGCTGTTAACTCAATTTCTTGGAGTGTGCCGAGATCTTCTCCCTCATCTGGTAAGTTGGGCATTCTGGACAGCGCATCAGCATTGGCATTCTTATGTCCAGCTTGGTACTTGACTGTGAACTCGTAGTTGGACAGCCGGGCCATCCATCGCTGCTCCAGCGCACCTAGTTTTGCGGTTTCCAAGTGAGTCAGCGGATTGTTGTCTGTGAACAGCCCAGACAATGGCGAGGAACTCCAGCTTGAAGGAGCTGTA
>VIAB01012352.1:29208-41222 GCA_009801035.1 Oophaga pumilio
TCTCTCCTGTAGAGTGTAAGCTCTTATGGTCAGTGAGGTCATCTGTCTCTCCATTCTGTAGAGTGTTAGCTCGTATGATCATGAGGGTCCTCTCTTTCTCTCTGTCACTTCTGATGAGTGTAAGCTCTTATGTTCAGCTAAGTCTTCTTAATCTCATCTGTAGTGTGTAAGCTCTTATGTTCACATGGATCCACCCTCTCTTCTGCAGAGCGTAAGCTCTTACGGACAGCGGTATCATCTTTCCATTGCCAATGATTAAAAGGATACTGTAGGTTTAAAAAAAACAAGCAGCTAAAACAAAGACAGAGAAATAAATTCACTGCATAACACTTGTAGAAATAACAAAACAGAAAACACGTTCTAAATTCTCTGAAAATACCAGTTCTGATTCTCTTTTGATCTTTTATTTAGATTCGATTTCATGTCAGCAGTGCTTAAATGTGTTATTGCCGCTTGACCGCTGCAGCCAATTGGTGATAGCAGCAGACACAATCTATAAAGCAATGGTACGAACTCACTGTTACCATGTAAACAGCCAAAACAAGATAGAGAGTGAACGGCACACCTGCACACCTCCTCTCCCTGCCTGTCCCCCATGATTTTTCCTTTAATGGAGATTGAATAAAGAAGTTCACAGCACATGGGTGAGTGCCGCATCATTTCTTTTTTGCTTATATGTTACCATGTAAACAAAGGCGACGGCAACCACAGGAACATTAGTGGTGGTGGAGCGATTGGGGATTAAATAGTTTAAATGATTTGTTATTTTGTTATTCTACAGCTAAAATTTTCACCTATCTTGATCAGCTCATATATCACCACAGTTTCTGTTCTGCAGTTATTTTATCCTTCCTCCTTTTCATTAACCTGTTTTCTCTGCTCAGTGTAAAGCTGGCCATACACATTACAGGTGGCGGACATACAAACATAGTTGAATGCATCTGAGTGGCCGCCTCCAGTAGGTGTACAATCCCAAAAAAGTGCAAGGCAGAGAGCATATTCGTTCTGCCATTACCATTGCAGTCTAAGGCCCATACGTCTAGACCCGGCTTTGGGGGGAATTTCGCACGTATACCCCAACAGGGACACATACTGCTATATGAAAGCACCCTTAACTGCTTCACTGATGTATATGTGGTAAAATGTTTTTGAATAGTGATTTTAATGGACTCAGAGATTGTCAGGCTAGTGCTGTATGTAGAAGTCTGGTGGATTTGTCTGGCCTCATGCTTAAAAAGCTTTGTAAAGGTGGCCAAACACATGAAATAGCTGTTAGTTATATGCACAGCTCTTTGCGAACTCCATATACACACCCACATTTGATTTTCTATGTGTTCTAAGCAAGGAGTAAGCCACTGCTAGATATCTTCTTTTGGTCTATTTTTCTATGAATTACCCTAAAAGAATGGTGGAAAACATTAAATGCACTGTAGATAGAGATGAGCAAAATTTTCAAAGGGAACTGAATTCTACTCAAATATTACAGAATTCAAAAATATGACAAAAATTTGCAGATTTTTTGTAATTTGATACTGGGGACCCAATTTAGATGAACTGTAAGTGTTCATATAAAGGTTAAAGAATAAAAAATTATGTATACTCACTTTAACGATCACCCCAGGCCTCTCTGCTTTTCACCACCACCTGTCCAGCTCTAATCACATCTTGTTATCACCGCTGTGAGCATTGAATTCTCAGGACTCTTCAGCTAGGCTGATGTTATGGCACATGTCATGACCTTACACTCTTGTTCAGAACCATCCTTGGCTTCATGAGAGCTGGAAATCCCAGCCAACCATGGGGAGACTTGGTGATTCAGTGTTGATAAGAAATAGAAACAAGGACTTGATGAGCGATGTGAGGAGCGCAGATTCCAGAGTGGTGAACGGTCATTTTTCTATAACAATTTTTTTTCTTGACATCTTACTTTTATTATGCTTTGAGGTCCCAGAAAGACCGTAGAGCATTCAAAGGAATGCTCAATTCACAGAGAATGACTTCACTGTAAATTGAATGTTCCAGGAAGAGCTGCGCAAACAGGTGAAGTCTAATTTTGCCTGATCTTGTCATCTCTAGCTGCAGATGATCTGTTGCCTTAGCTGAAATTAATGTCTTCAGCTTTCCTCAGTCCAATGTGTATACCTACTTTAAGAAATAATGTCACTGGTGTTCAAAGTATGTGTCACCATATTTTACTTCAGTTCTGGATCTGTAACTTTGACCAATCACTTCTCATTCTGGAATATACTGTATTAGATAATAGCACTTTCTAGCTGTTAAACAGTGGAAGGTATTTTGGTTACAAAATGTATATGGTTCCTAAGTATTATCTGTAGCATGCTAAATTATGAATCTCTTAATTTAGATTTTACTTTAGGTGAAGACAACTTGTAAGAGCCTACCAATGCTAAAACACTAATGTAATTAGTAAAAAGACAAAATAACTTAGCAGAAAATATTTTAGTTACCATAGTAAAATTCTGAGTAAACCGCACACATATTGTTGCCAACAACAGCAGACTTCAAGCTGTCTTATTACATTGCTTTAACAACTTAAATTAAGCACAATTGCTGTCAGCCTCACATAATGTCTTATTTTCAGATGGTTTCAGCCTTATTTTTCCCTAAAGTTCATAAGTAATGTATGATCTATAAAGCTAAACACAGACATGGATACATTTAGGAGCATCTGCAACCTCCACAGCATCATACTCTCATCTGCCAGACATGCTGAACAGATCAGCACTATACACTCAAATCTCGGAAACAAGGCATGACACACAGCCAAGGGGAACCCACAAATGCATAAATATACAGATTGAGATTTAAGCCTTCATCCCCCTTAGGGGTTCAAATCTTCAGCACGAATTGGCAATATATCCCAGCTAAAAACACATCAACGCTAAAGGATTTATCAAAGGCAAATGCAGATACCGAAGAGTCAGACAGTTGGAGCTCAGTAGAACCTTCTGTATGTTTATACAAAATGGTAGCGCCTAAGGACATTCTGTTCCTAGACAATGGTACTGGGAATTAACGAAGTCTGGAGAAGCAAATACAGCAGCTTTGATATGCAACGAGTTCACAAGCTTAAAAGGTAAAATAAATCTGAAAAAGAAGCTTTAGAAAGAAATACAAGCAATGCAAAGGATTAAAGATCCTTAGAAGTCAAATTTTTTTTAGAAAAGTTCTTGTTTATTTAAAGAATTTGGCTATTAAAATTTCACATAATCCTAATTATAAATAAATAATTGTAAAACTTATTTTATTTAACCATGAATAGTAATAACAATTTCTGTATCTACTTTCCAATGAAAACATTAGGAAAAGTAACCTTGAAATCTCATATGGACTTTCAGGGACATTTTAAAAATTACAGCATTGAATACTAATTATTAGAAAAACAACATTAGGATATTACAAATTAAAAGCAATGATGTAATTGCCAGTGATATGGCATGTGTACCATTGGCACCAACAATGCAGCTTATGTGGGCTCCTAGAAATGAATTGGCCAAGTCCTGGTTCATCCCATTACTGCTGTTAGGTTTGGAAAATCTATACAGGAACTTTATTGTTATGGTGAATGTTGGTATTGGACTCTGGTTCGTAGAAATGATGGTGGAATAACACTACAAATACCTTGCATCTGTGTCAAAGCTTGGCACAATAATTTAAGACAATTTGTTATTTACTATGGGTACCTTTCTCCCTTTTTTTGCTATGGTTAAGTACTATCTAATTTCAGTAGTAAAATGCTTTATCAAGATAAAACCTACTCTGTACTCTTTCTCATAAATAGAATAGGGCTAATGCATTTGTCCAATGTCCTCCCCTGGACTAATCAGAATGTGATGAATTCCCCTAACACATAAACCTGATTCAATGCAGTTAAGAATCAATTTGGAATGTCTGGGTATTGGTTTGAAACCACATGATTTTTGGGGCTCTCGGACTGCTTGTTTATCCAATACATGTTCCCTTTGTCATAGATTTCTTGAGGTGAGGCCAACACAGCTTTAATTACAAAGGCAAGAAGTACAATAAATAGCAGCTTTTGTAGAGGAAGTAATTATATGTGTGATTTCATACTCCCTGATGTCATGAGAATAAGTGAATGTTACGCACTGCTCTATATTTGGGCCTTCTACAGATCCCTCACAAAGAGGGCTGCAACACTTAAATCCTTTAGAGCCAAAGGTAAAAGCTGGTTTAGGGCCATATTAATAGCTATGGCCCAATAGGTCATTAAGATATTTTGACCGTCTATAGATGGTAGGTGAATAGTGCAATACATACTTTCTCAAAACCTGATCTCCTGGATTGGCCAATATTTCTTTAGGAGCTCATTAGAATAAAATTAGAATTAAATGTAGACATGAATCTAACCAAATCCATCTCATCTTACTGAATGTAAGAGATCTGTTTGCAAAGAACCCCTTATCCTTGTCTTTGTCCGATTAACAGATTTGTTGTTATATCCCCTTTCTCTAAAGTGATCTACAGGGACTATTTTTTCATGCTCATCATACTTTGCATTGCTGGAATAAATACAGCATGTTTATAGGAATTGGCCCATTTTAGTTTTCCAAATAAGATACAAGGAGTGAGAGTGAGGAAGTTAATTGTTTGCAGTTTTTTTCCGATGGACATATATTTGCCACAGTCCATGCGAGTCCACCTGGATCAAGAAGTCTAAAAAAATCAATTACAGTAGGGTCGATTCTGCAAATCCATTTGATATTGTAACTATTGCAGTAGAGTTTAGAAATAAATGATTGAATTTCTATCTTCATTCCCTGTCATCTAAAACATATATTGTTGATATAGTGGCCCAAAAAATGGACTATATGTATCATATGGTGTTTTATGGCAAACATACACTGGAGTGACTAACGAAGTAATGAATGTAATTTTAATTTTTACAACACAGATCTTTATTATTGCTCAAAGATAAGCGGACCCATGTCCAAAGTTGAACCTGGAACCCATAAATAAATTAATGGGGACCCGAACTTTCGCGCTGGGAAAAAAATCTCTCTCTCCACCTCGAACTCTGAAGGTTAAAACTGACTTCCTCCTTAGTTACCAAGGCATATCATCTACATTGCTTCCCTTGGACTGGTGGCTGAACAATTGGCCCCTGTCCTGCTCTGCTCTTATTCACATTGAGGTCAGTTGACTCAAGGTAAGGTTTTAATATTAGAGAAAGGATAAGACCATTCTGAATGGGTATACCTTGTCGGGGTGGGATGGCTTTTATGCTTTGTTATCAAAATAATGTTAACTAAATACCCTATGTTATTTGCATGCACTCTTAATATTTACTTATTTATGTACCTTATTGTATGCTCTCAGTTTTCTTTTACTTAGGTTTTGTATTGAGCAAGGCAGAGCAGGTCTAAATGGCACATGTTAGTACAAAAAAATGAATTTGTAGACCGATTACGTATAGGGAGATAAACGTGTGGGGGTAACCACTCAAAAGATCATTTCAGACTTAATACCACCACTTTGTTATAATAGAAGACATAGAAATAATTAAATAATTAACAAGTAATCTTTTATTGCATGAATCACACAGTAAGAGACAACAGTTAAAGAAAGCCCCTAAAAAATCCTTAAAAACAGTTGGGACAGAGTAGTTCATACATATATGAAAAAGAAGGCATGCATAGCACATAATGAATATTTATGACATGCTATGCCTCATATAATTTTACATAACCAAATTAGACTGTTAAGGAGCAAAAGCATATGCAAGAAGTAATAGGACTGTTTTTAAGGGTTTTTTACGGGCTTTCTTGTACTGTTGTCTCTCACTGTGCGATTCATGTAATAAAAGATTATTTGTTAATCATTTAATTATTTCTATGTCTTCTATTATAACAAAGTGGTGGTACTAAATGGCACATGACTACATGTACCCAAATCCATACTCTTCTGCTCGAAAAAAGCGTTCGCACTATAAGGATTGAAAATTCTACAGTCACCTAGAGTAACCTTAGACTTTTATTAGAAGTCCAGACAATCCCTTTAAGTAAATATGAGTCAACTGACCCATTGGAAATGCCAGTTACAATTCTTCACTGTGGAGATGATTGATCTGTGTCAATTTTTTTTTCTTGGTATCAAATGAACCGAAAATTCTTCACCAAAATTTATTTCTTTCATTTTAATAAAGATGCTTCAGAAAATGATCAAATTACTATAATGCAAGAAATAAATTTATAGAGACATAATCAACTTAAAATTGAGTAGAAGCAAAGTATTTCCAGCAGTAAATCTACTTATGTTGTATTCACTTCTGATTTTTGTTATATATGTAGTAAGCATTTTAATTTTGTAATGATGAAGGATCCGTGGAATGTTGATGAATAATACAGCCTTTCTGAATGGAACACTTTACAGCTAGTGATGAGCGAGTATGCTTGTTGCTCGGATTTTCCCTAGCATGTTTGGGTGATCTCCCAGTATTTTGGCGTGCTCAAAGATTTAGTGTTTGTTGTCGCAGCTGCATGATTTATGGCTGCTAGACAGTCTGAATACATGTGGGGGTTGCCTGTTTGTTAGAGAATCCTCACATGTATGGAGGCTGTCTAGTAGCCGCAAATCACGCAGCTGCAGCGACATAAACTAAATTTCAGAGCACACCCAAATACTCAGAGATCACCCGAGCGTGCTTGGGAAAACCCAAGCAACGAGTATACTCGCTCATCACTATTTATAGCACATCAGTTTTATTATTCACTTAACAATAATATTTAATAATAAAATGCAAAAAAGAAAAAGAATTAAATGCGAATAAAACAAACAAGTGAAATAGTGAAAAAAGAGGGAAAAAAAATATTTGATATTGTTTTTCCGTTGTGAATTTAAGGGTTTTCATAAATGACTGTATACCATCCTTTCTACACCATTGAGAACCACTTACATGAAGCCATTATTAAAACATGAGTAACAGGAACAATTGCTTCGTGATACCATGCAAATTCTTGTGCATATGAATACATTTGTGATGCATATCCTGTTGAGTTGTTTTGACTTGGAGGGATTACATTTTGTGCACTCATTTACATTTGAAAAGACTATGCAATGTTCTGTCACATCACAATGTATGTAACAATGGATATTATTTAACACATTTGCAATTCTGTACTATAAAGTACTGTTAATATTATATTTTCATTCAATGCCTTTTATAAAGTACAACACCACAAAGTCAAGGAATTTTTTGATGACGTCTTATTATATTATTTTATTGTAAGGAGTACAGTATCTATGCATAACAATTCCTTGAATTCTGCTCTAATAATAATTACAAAGTTCTAAAAGAGCCAGCATAAGTTTACTGCAGAAAATCAACATTCAAAATGTTCTTATAACATGACCTGTGTGCCTATAATAGTATCAGTCATTGAATCCTGTAACTGAGGCTGCCTTACAATAATAGTTAGTAGGCCACGATGAATTAACCAAGCTAAATTAGAGTTATCATGGCCTATGGCAATCTCAGCTCCAGTCACTCGATTAAATTAGCAATCATTAATGGTTTTCATAAACATACAATTACAAGAAAAGTAAGTGTACCCATGTTGAATTGTATAGCATTACATTTCAGTAGCTGCAGGGGCTGCTAATTAAATGCCCTTAACTATGAATCACAAAGTGTGACCATTATTGTGAAAGCAGATTTTTTTGCCACTTTGCTGGTTTGGAGTAGGGATGAGCAAACCCAAACTTTGGCCTTTGTACTGGACAGTTAGTGTCTGGTGCCAAACGCCGTACACAGATTTTCCCCGGAGGTCCATTGCAATGTTCGGAGTTCCAGGGGAAGTCCATTGCAGAGAGAAATATTTTTTGTCTTACCGAGACCCAAAGTTTTGGTCTCTATTGTTGTAAATGTGGTTTGTGTTCAGTTTCAAGTCTGGGTACAGTTAAGGATTAAAGTTCAGGTCAGGTACCAAAACTCGTACTTCCACGGCTATGCTCATCCCTAGTCTGGAGAATTTGGGCATTAACACAATCCCATGGAGGAAATATATCTGCAATGAACTTAGAAAAGCAATTGTTGCTGTGCTATAAATAATAAAAAAAGAAAAAAAAAGACTTGGGGTTTCCACAACCTCATAGCAGTCCCCAGCCGCCACTATTTCTTCCTGTGTGCGATCTACACCTTACACAAGCATGTGTCCCATAATATCAGCCATGCCCTGACCAATGCTGTTACTGGGAATGTCAACTTAACCACAGAGTCATGGACAAATGCTTGTGGCAATGGATCTTAAATTTCCCTGATGGCATATTGGGTGAACATTGTGGAAGCTGGGACCCAGTTGGACCCTTTGATGGAACACATACTTCCAACCCCGAGAATTGCGGGCCCTGGATCAAATAGGGTTTTTCACATTTTCTACAGAAATTCCTGCATTTCATCCTCCTCAGCCTCCACTTCAGAAACCATCCCCGCCGGTCAGAGAGCTGCGGTTCCCATGCTGTCAAAAGACAGCGTGAGTGCTCAGCTGTGATCGGAGGTATAGCCCATCGTGATTATATTTAGGCGTCGTCTAATGGGACTACTACTCCCATCCGGCTATATCTGCTGTCACATATAACAGAGACAGCATGAGCCGATGATGGGAGAATAGTCTTTGTATGTTATTTGGACAGGAAAATAGAAAAGTGCAAAAAATTAAAAATTCATAGGTACTTAGGGGGTTAAAAAATCCTCATTAGATTGCCTATGAAATGTAAATTATAATTTCATGTTAAAGTACTTTACATAACATTTGAAGAGCCCTTTTATTTTCTTTCTTATCATGGTAAAATATGGACCTATTGGACAATTTTACTGGTTCAATAAACTAATCTGCAGCAAATCCATACAGCCCTTTCTGAAAAAGCATTTAGAAACATATCTCTAATGCAGGTTTTTAATTGTCTAGAAACACATTATTGTCAGAGTGTATTGTTTTTAATGATAAAATCAGTGGAAATTACAAATTGAATTAAATTCAGCAAGAAGAGGTAAAATAAAGCATTTAATAAAATAATTCAAATCAAAACCACTTATAATGTAGGTAGTCAAACGCTGAACCTGGAAATGCAAGAATTGTTTTTACAAGTTAATGAGGCAAAGTTGAAAAGTGTGAAATCTATGCAGACATCTTGAGATTAGTTTCTGAGAATCGCAGTGAGAATAAAAAGCAGAGTAAGTTCAAATTTATTTGTGCTTGTAAAACAAATTCCATATTACTCTCTAATGGAATTTGGAAATTATGTGTGTAAGTTAATTCTGACTGAATAATACAATATACTACATTTAAGGTCCCTAATGTACTTGTTATACATGTTTTACTAATATTAAAGGAACATTAAACCTAGAAATAAATTATTAGTATAAACCTTAATAAAAGTTCCACTCAGCTTTTTATGCCCCAATTTATCAAGACCGAGTTTGTTCACATTGGTCTTGGTGTGGCAACGTGCTGAAATCAGAAGCACTTGATTTGTTAAAGTTTATCTGTCACTAAGCTTTTTCTATGTAATCTAAGAACAGCATACTATAAGGATAAAAACCATAATTCCAGAGATTTATCACTTACTGGGCTGCATGTGTCATTTTGATACAATCACTATTTTCTCTGCTGCAGATCAATAAGTGGTTAAATTAATGAGCACTTTATTACCCACCCATACCAGTGATTACCACTTTATTACTGACCCACACCACTGATTTTTTAGTACACTGTACATTGACAGCAAGCTGAGTGGTGGGAGCGGGGTTACAGAGAGAATTTAACAAGAAGGCAAGAGGCACCTAGTCCGGCAGTGAAAATCTGCTGATAACACACAAATTTTATAGAAAAACCAACACACATCATAAAATAGGGACACATCAGTGAAATTAAGCTCACAGACCCTACATAATACTGCTCTCGAATAACATTATATAAATCTGCTGACAGATTCCCTTTAGTAGGCGCATACCTCATGATCAGATTTACCTTAAAAGTGGTAAAAATTAGTCCCTATCCCAAGCTGAGCCACATTTATAGAAAGAATTTGTAAATAGTGGAATATATTTTTTTATTATTTTACATGTAAAATCTGCATCATGATTTCACTCCTTAAAAGTGCACACAATGTGGGAGATAATCAAAACCTGTCTAATAGAAAAAACTGGCTTGTTAAAATGTAAATACTAATTAATACTAATTAATGATGAAATACTAATTGTAAAGAAATATCCACAAAAAATACTTGAATGTTAAGATTTTGTGGTTTCATTGAAGATTTTTTGTGCTGGCACTGTAGCTGAAGATAAACTTAATCAATTTGATTCAAATTCAATTATAGTTGAACTTTATGAAAATTTATTTAGTCCAGTGAATTCAAACAATTTTTGATTGCATTCTTGCCCAAAATAGTGCCTTCAATTTTTTAATTATTGAACAAGATTGAATCAGTTACAGAATGCTGACGTGACCTCAGTTGTGGCCATGTGGGCTTCCCCATAATGCCAAGGCGCAGCCAAACAGGAATGACTATCATAGCCTGTATTAAAGCTAAAGCAGGGAAAGCAGCAGCTATTTTAGGGTGATTTTAGGATAGTGAGAATTCACCAGAACTCACAACTCAGCAATAGACATAAGAAGAGTAAGTCTCTACTTATACAGCACATTAGTGTTTGTAGTATTTGTCCTCAGTGGACAAATACTACAGACAATAATGTGCTGTATAACTGTAGCACTGAAGCAGATGAGAGTAATAGTCTACAAATAAGTACAGTGATTCAATTCATAGAGGGAGAAAAAGTTAGAAGAGGTGCCAGCAGTAGTACCACACTCAGTGTCATTAATAAGTGATATGGTATAACTTGCATCTATCCTGCTGCATTTGAGTTTCAATTACATACTTTTTTAACCAATTTTCTTTTTTTAATGTAATAGAAAGCAGAACCAAAACAGCAAAAAATTGATAAAAACTCAGAAATCAATAAAAAAAATCGATAAAAAATCAGAAATCAATGTCAGACAATGTGCTTGCTTGTTACAAGATAATGTAGTGAGAATTTACACTCCTAGAGAAATCATTTTTGTGAAGGAGGGGGAATAACTCTTTTCTTATAAATACAGAAGAAAATTTTCTAAAATCCAGACATTTCATCCAGACCTGCAAATGTCTACCTGAAAAGTGCATGTCTCAAAAAATGATTTTTTTTTGCATATTTGTTTTGTAAGTCAACTTTTAAATCTGCCTCACCAAATTTACATCTGCCTCACCAAATTTACATCTGCCATGACATCACACCTATGCAGTGCCCTGCTGCAGGTGCTGTCCTTTTGTCAATTTCTTATTTTGTCAGTTTTTGGGAATGGGTTTGTTTAAAAAAATATAGTTTTTTTAGACATATAAAGAAACCCCCGGAGCACTAAGCAGAGGAGGACCTGACTTTGGGAGGGGTGGACCTTTTACTCCTGCAGCTTTGTTTGTATAACGGTATAAACTTTTAGCAAGAGTGATGTTGTTTTAAGAGAAAAGAGTACAGTATGTCTGTGCCTGGTGTGCTACTGTGAAGAGGGATGGGCTTATATAGAAGAGGTAACTCTCTGTCTATCTCCCTCCATCTTTCTGTCACCAGATGAACTGGAGGCAACAACATCCACCCTTGCACCCTATTATAATCACTGTCCTAAAACGTTTTATTTAACTATTACTTGTATAATGATGAATGTTTTGTTGCATTTGTTTAATTAGCCATTTTATATCTTGTATCATGTCCAATTGCATCATGGCTATAAAGAGTTATCATTAACATTAACCTGTAAGCCCAAAGGAAGAGCGATCCTTCAGCCATGGTTCCCTAGAGGTTTACTCCACAGGGGGTTCTTCCTCTCCTGAGCGCTGTAGGATGACTCTTTGTGAGTCGGAGGTTTGCCACGTTTACTCCTCTTAATGTTTTTGCTGGGATATCTACAGTCATGGACAAAAGTTTTGAGAATGACACAAAT
>VIAB01012353.1:49476-61118 GCA_009801035.1 Oophaga pumilio
TATTTTTTGCAATTTCTCCTCAGCTACCGAAACATAACAGAGACTATGTGAAGATAGATTAATTACCCTTAAGCGATCATCTCTCTTGACTCCACTTTGTTTGGAAAAGATGTCAGGATATTTAGTTTCCTGTTTATTTCCAGTTTTCAGATGAGATAAACTGCTATGAGGTCCCTCAATGTCACTAGATGAGGAATATTCATCTGTGTATGATTGGTATGAACTTTCAATCAAACCCTTGGTTTGTTTTAGGTGGCTTAGAATTCTTTTTAGATCTTTTAAATTGCCATCGAAATATTCTGTTATTTTCATAATCAGAAATGTCTCGCTGATACTTTTTCAATTTAGTTTGATGGATATCGTTTTCCCACTTGTCTACGTCTTTGTTAATTTCTTTTAGAAGTTTCTCTAGACTATCCCATTGGAATTCTTTATGGAGTTGTTTCTCCAGAGATTCTATTTCATTATCAATCTCTTTCAAAGAGATCATATTTTTCTCCATAATGATTTGAATGAAGACTAAGGAGCAGGATGTAGCTGCTTTCATCCATCTTTTAGTTAGTACTTCATTCTCTAAGTCAAAAGAGAGGTGCACCTGAATTCGTAGACCACGTGGGAACACCTTTTTGGTATGGTAATTTTCAAGGGCTGGCTTATTCCACCACATTCGAGTTTTCTTAAGTAGATTGTTTTTATATTGTTGTATCAGATCTTTATTGGAGGTTGTAGTTTCATGGATGACACTGGAGGTTCCTTGTTTAAAAAGGTCATTGGCTTTTGTTTGCCAGGAAGTAATTCTGGCATGTATATTCATTGTTAATGTATTGATAGGACCAATCTGTTTCAAAACAGCAAACATCATTTATCAGCAATAGGGTCCAAAGAGAATAATCAAAAGTGCTACACACTCCAAACCAACAACTCACACTTATCCTAATTAACGGTATTTTTCCGCCTTAGAATATAGAGATTCCAGCAATAGTTTTCTTTTTAAAAAAAATAAGTTAACAGTAAGGCTGAGCCTCTAATTCATTATAAAATAAAGCTCATGTCAGTTTGATGCCAAAGAATCCTAAAATGATTTGTAAAGACATTGTTTGTCCTAACCAACAATCTTTTTTTGGCATCAAACTGATATAAGCTTTATTTTATAATGCACTAGAGGCTCAGCCTTACTGTTGATTTATATACATCTTCATTTTGGAGTTTTATTCCCACCCTGTTTTTTTAGTCCCCCTTTCCCTTTTTTTCGATGTATATTTTTTACATAATTTGTATCAAATTGTAATTTTTTTAAAAGAAAATTATTACTGGAATCTCTCTATATTCTAAGGCAGTAAAATATCGTTCATTAGATCAATTTCAGCACAGTATAGATAGTATAATAGGGACCGACAGGTTTTCCACTACACCCAATTCAGCAGATGGACACCCAACCAGGAGTGTTCACATTTTAAAAAATGAGGGCCTGACACCACCAAAGTGGAATAACTGTCACGAGAATAGAAATAGTGTAATTGGAACTGAGACGTCTTCCACTACAGCTAACAGTGGATGCAGACCAATCATGACTGTTCATATTTCCACAAATTTGTGTTAACATCAGCAGCAGCAGAAACAGAAGCCACACTAAAGATATCACAGAGTGCAGTTACGTGACATTAATGCATCACAGTAAAAAATGCAATATCACCTAGTCTGTACAGTCTGCGATTGGGGTGCAAAAGTCCTTGGAGATCCATGACTTGTTCATCTTGATGAAAGTTAGGCAATCTACACTTTCAAGGGACAGCCAGCTGCGCTCATCCGTCAGGACACCACCAGCAGCGCTGAAGAAACTTTCTGAGAGAACGCTGGCTGCCGGGCACTATAAAACATCCCTGGAGTGTGAGGCAAGCTCAGGCCACTGATCCATTTTGTAAGAACAAAATGTGAAAGGGTCCTAACCCTCCCTGATGGTATTGATATTCAGTTCTAGATACTCCTGCACCATTCTCTCCATTCATTCAACAAGTGTAAGACTTGGACTCTGTGTTGTGCTGGTGCATGAGTTGGTTTAAAAAAGTGTCAAAGGACTCACAGAAATTGCTTCTGCTAATGTTTTGGTGTTGACGAATTGATGTGCCGGAGGTTGGAAGTTTAGAGCTGCGATGTGAACTGTGTGCTTCACTGCTGTCTTGGGGAAAAGCTCTCTTAAGGCTGTGCAAAAGCGTGTTTTGATACTCCAGCATACACAGGTACCTTTCCAGGGTGGGAATCATCTGGCAAAATTTGGTTTTATAACGTGGATATAACAAAGTGGCAACCCAGTAGTCAGCAGTATTCCTAATTATAGCTGTACTGGGATCTGTGCCTTGCCACAATTCTATCTCTGAGCTCCTTGGCAAGTTCCTTTGACCTCATGATTCTCATTTGGTCGGATATGCACTGTCAGCTGTGAGGTCTTATATAGACAGGTGTGTGCCTTTACAAATCAAGTTCTATCAGTTTAATTAAACACAGCTGGACTCCAATGAAGGAGTAGAACCATCTCAAGGAGGATTACAAGGAAATGGACAGCATGTGACTTAAATATGAGTGTCTGAGCGAAGGGTCTAAATACTTATGACCATGTGATATTTCAGTTTTTCTTTTTTAATTAATTTGCAAAAATTTCTACACTTGTTTTTTTTCAGTCAAGATGGGGTGCAGAGTGTACATTGAGAAAAAAAAGAACTTTTTTGAATTTACCAAATGGCTGCAAAGAAACAAAGAGTAAAAAATTTAAAGGGGTCTAAATACTTTCCGTACCCACTGTATGCTGCAGGTAGTGCAGCAAGAAGGCATTCATATGTCGGGCTTTACCATGAGGTCCAAACCCATGCTGTGTTGGTGGCTGGGTAACAATGAGGCTTGGTTACTCCGTCCCCTCCCGCCAACCAAGAACAACAAAGAGGGGGAGGTGTTATGATTTGGTAACCGAGAAGGATAGTAGCCAAAATAGCCTAGGCAACCAGACACCCAGAGAGGTTGGTGACTAGCAGATTGCAGACACCTAAACTGACAGCACAACTAGAAGCAGCCGTGAGACGTGCCTACGGTGCCCTAGACGCATCGACACAGCCGGAGAGATAACTAAGCCTAAAGAGAGAAAGGGGAAAGCTAACTGCCCCGGAGTAGAGCCTCCAAAGGAATAGGTAGCCCCCAAAAATATTTTGGTGGTGAGACAAGATGAAATACAAACACAGGCAGAAAATAGAGCAAACAAATGCTGGGGCCCAAACTGTCTTGATAGAACAGGACAGGAAAGAATACTGTCTGCAATCCAGCAAAAGCTAAGAAAAACTCCAACCCATCTGATATGCAAAAATACTGAGACCACACGATCTCTCCCCCTCTAGATCAGATTCTGGTGCGCACTGGTAGCAAATCAGCAGATGCTGAAATTACATAAACAGTGGCAAAAGAGAAATAGTGTCCAGCGCAGGCCCCCGCAGGGGAACCTGGCTGTAAAAATCAAAAGGGCAGAAAACTGAGATAGACAAAAACAAATGCCACAGAAAAACAGAAAATAACTTATCTGAAAGTTGCAGGACAAAGCAAGCTGACTTCCAAAAGAGACCAAGAAGCAACAATTCACCGGCGAGGATCATGGGAAGGTAGCTCACATATCTCCCCAGTCATTCCCACCTGATTGCCACTCATCGCCCCCAGGTGATGGACTTCTGTTAGCCAAAGCAGCTTCATTACTATCAGCAGCCACCAGAGGGAGCCCAAACTCAGAAGTCAGATCCAGAGTGTTCACAGCACGGAGGATTATCCTCTTCATCTGACAGTTGCTCTCCCATCACCTCTTCCTCCTCCAGTTTGTCTGTTATCACCAGCCCCCCTCAATTGAAGTAATCCATTGTCCCTTGGCACACGCCTGTGTGAAGACAGTCTTGAAATTAGAGACCATGTTATCCCTTCCACATCCTGCTGTGCTTTCTCCTCTTCTTCTGTGACCACCATCTCCTCCCACAGGCTATTCAACGTCTGCTTCAGCATATAGATGACCGGAATAGTGATGCTGATGACGGCATCGTCAGCGTTAACCATCTTATTAGCCATTTCAAAACTGTTCAGAAGGGTGCAGAGGGTCTTAATCTGTGCCCACACTGTAAATGTGATATGCGCCACATCTGTACTGTGTATGGCCCAGGCTATACGACATGACATACTGCATCAGGGCTTGTTGCTGCTGCCACAGTCGCTGCAACATGTGCAGAGAGGAATTCCACTGTGTGGGCACATGACATATCAACCTGTTAACTGGCATGGACAAAGACCTCTGTATCGATGCAAGTCGATGACCAGATGGGAGCAAACGGAGGAAATGAGCACACAGCCTAAGTGCTTTCTGGAGAAGCTCACCCAGGCCAGGATAGTGGTGGTGAAAATGCTGTACCACCAGGTTGAGGACGTGAGCCATGCAAGGCACATGTGAGCTTGCCTCGCCATAGAGCTTCCACCAAGTTCGCACCGTTATCGGACACGACCTTCCCTAGATGCAGGTTCAGCGGAGACAGCCATTGATCAAATTCAGCCTAGAGAGCTGTCCACAACTCTTCGGCTGTATGACTGCGTTATCAAAGGCATATCAATTTTAATACTGCCTGATTGCGGTGAGCCCTGGCTGCGCAGTGGGGATTCATTCTGCATTGTTGGAACTCGTGTTTCATTAAGGCAGCTGTTGCAGGTGCAGGCCCTAGAGGAGACAGAGCAGGCAGAAGCAGTGAAGGAAGTGTTAAATGTAGAGGTTTGTCCTGCAAGCCTTTTGGATTTTAAGACTTGTGGAGTAGCGCCTGTCCCCACAGCCAACAGAGTTACACAGTGCCCAGTCAGCAAGATGTAATGCCCTTGGCCATGCTTACTCCTCCAAGTGTCTGTGGTGAAATGCACCCTGGCAGACAAAGATTTAGTCAAGGAACGGGTAATGTAGTCTGCGACATGCTGGTGTAGCGCAGGCACAGCTTTCTTAGAAAATTAATGGCGACTGGGCAATTGGTTACTTTGGGATTGCGATGGCCATCAGCATTCGGAAACTGTCTTTATCTACCAGGCGGAAAGGCAGCATTTCCGTGGCCGACACATTGGAGATGATGGAGTTCAACCTCTTTAGCTTTGTCATGCGTAGGAGGAAACAATCTTTTACGTGACCACAACTGCGGAACCATGGGCTGGCTGCAGTCCTGAGGGAGGGAAGAGTACGGTAAACTGGACAAACTGCTGGACCATGAGAGAGGTAAAGGCGGAGGTGTTACGGTGGATTGAGAAACTTGTGGTGTGCTTGTTCTCTGAGATCGGTCAAAAACAGCAGGCATGTCCGCTTCCGTTACAGCTGACAGCGGGCTCTCTGTCAGCGTGACTGGAGTGGGTAAAGAACCTGAGGTTCTGCGGTTGAAGACCTGCATCTCAATAGTTGGAATGGTAACAGAGGAGGAAGAAGCAGCAGATGCTATTCATGGGGCGGCTGATGGTTGTTGAAGTACGCATTTTTACGCAGTGGGATTACCACAGTAAAGGATGTTGATTGCGCATGTGAAGGTTCATACATGTAGTAGTCAAATTATTGCACTTTTTACCTCGACTCGTTTTTTTTGCTAAGTTGGCAAATTACGTGAGTTGGCTCATCTTTTGCAGTGTCAAAAAAGACCCAGGCAAGAAGGAAAACCCTGACGGAGACTGCAGAGCGAGACAGGGTCAGTGGCCACACGTGAGCAAGTGGAAGGACTCACGTGGCTGAGGGAGAGGACGAACCGGAGCGGAGCGGAGAGGCAGGAGAGCTCTGCCTCCACTGCCACACTCCAGCCCGCGGTTGCGGCCTGTCCGCCTGCAGCCACGACCGCCACTGCTCCACTCCATCCCGCGGTTGCGGCCTGTCTGACTGCAGCCGTGACCGCCACTGCTCTACTCCAGCCCGCAGTTGCGGCCTGTCTGCCTGCAGCCGCGACAGCCACTGCCCCACTCCTGCATGTCTCCAGCCGCGACTGCCACTGCCCCACTCCAGCCTGCGTCTGCGGTCTGTGCCTCATCACCCGCGGCCGCTACTGTCCCGCGCCAGTCAGGCTGTGGCCTACACGACAGAGCCCAAAGCTGCCGCCATCTCGCCTCCGGGAGGGGCGGTCTCAACGCTGAGGGATTTCTCCAGGGCCTGTTGCACCCCATCTGCACCTGGGTGTAAGAACGCCTGAAGCCTACAACAGCTCTTCGTCGGCTGGACCTAGCGGCTGAGATGCCGACCGGACACCTACCAGACCACAGCTCTGCAGGATGTCAGAGAAGGATAAGTGACACACTGTTAACTGTTGATTATAGTTTTAGAACATTTAGACGGCCCTATTGCGGCCCTATAGTCATCGGCACCTGCCTAGTAGTCGTTTGCTCCGTTCATTATGTATTGTTGTATAGTTTCCCTGCGAGGAGAATCACTGTTAGCTTGCTAGTTATACCTAGAAACCCCATATAAAGTTTCAGTTAAAGCTTGCTCCATCTCCGACTCGTCACTGCATCCCGCATACCTGCGAATACCATATATATTTAGTGGAGTCATATCTTCTGACTCTGCAGACCGCACACTGCTGTTGAATTCGGCAGGCCCAGAGCAAATGTTATGGAGACCTCGTCCTGCTCTACGACTCCACTATGCTCCTTGCCTAGACTCCAGATTACATACACATATACTGAGTGTGCACCTCAACCACCAGCCAGGACACAATTCTTAGGTCGCAGGTCAGCACACTGTGAAAATCCTATTTTGGCAGATGTTAAATTAGAAAAAAACATTCATAGGTCTCTTTCTCTGGCAAGAAGCAGCGTCACATGGGCATGAGTTTTCTCACCGTTCACAGCTCTTACCCATATTATCCACCTAGGGACCCAGTGCAGCATCCCCAACACGTGTTTTGTTTATTGTGACTTTTTGCTATTAGGCCTACTTTACATCGCATGTGTGCTTTTTGTCTCTTTTTTTTTACTTACACTATTTTGGGAACACCCATTATTGGGTTGCACTTGCATTTTACTTAATGTTTTGCTATTTTCTGCTCTCTCTTATAACTTAAAGTTTTGGGGACTCTGTCTTACACTTGTGATATCAATTTTTTCTTTGTCTCCAATTGTCTATTATTATTTTTAATTGTGCTGTACATGTTTTTTGAATAAATACTCTATTTAATTTTGGGACTTTTTTTTGCTCCTTTCCTTTTTTTTTGTGTGATCTAACAAGATCGCAGCATTTGGGAGCCGGCACAGGGGCTGACAGCCCATCTGCCTTTGGATAAGAGACCCCGCAGCGTGATGCAGGGTCCCGATCATTAAAATGGTGAGCCGGATGTCGTCATGACAACATCCGGCTCACCGGAGCTAAGCAAACTTGCTGATCATGCGCAGTGCATGATAAGCAAGTCTCCCTGTCAGTGCAGCTCAACTGATCGCAGAGAGGTACCAAAAGGTGTGAGCCAGAGAACGTGGATTGACTGTGCCCTGTAAACAGTCCGTGCTAAACAGCACACGTGGCCGATATAGACGCTAGGTTAAGCCAAGTAAAAACCTACCTGACTAAGGAAAACTAGACGATCATACACTCCTACAGTGCGGCAGGTTCTCGGCCCAAACACACATGCATACACAGAGTGCTAGGGTGTCCACTCGCTCACACACCACATGGTTTATATTAGCACACAGCCATGCGAACCTTTTATAACCGCAGCCTTCCAGACCTTGCTGATAGCCCAATCCGGACTGCTTGAGGACCTGCGCATGTGACCTCTGATCACCAATGAGTATGCTCACTGCTGACTAATGCTGGTTGCTATAGCTGAACCTGGGGCGGCAGCAGCAACCAAATGCATAGCATTAGCCTGAGCAAGACGCTGGGACCGACGTCTCCACTGAGCAGGGTCCTCTGTGTCTGAAAAAGAATGGGAGACTGCAGAGGACATGGCTCGAGATTCCCCCTGTGCAGCGGCGGGATCTCGATGCCAAACATTACCCTCCCTCCTAGAGCCCCCCTCCTTTGGCCTCACTACGCTCAAATGCCGCAATGAGCTGAGGAGCCCGAATGTGCTCAATATGTTTCCAGGTCCTGTCCTCGGGATCATGACCCTTCCAGTCCACCAGATAGAACTTTTAGCCACGTACCACCTTGAACCCAACAATGGCGTTCACCTCATACTCGTCCGCGGCCGAACCTGTTGTCCCGGCAGGTGACTCAGAAAACCGGGACATGTGAAAGGGTTTTAGGAGGGACACATGAAAGGTGTCGGTGATACCTAGGCGTGGAGGAAGAGCCAGACAATAGACCACAGGGTTGACCCGTTCCAGGACCTCGAACGGACCTATGTAGCGAGGAGCAAACTTAGTGGACTCAACTCACAGCCTGATGTTACGGGCAGAGAGCCACACTAAATCGCCAGTGGCAAAAGTTGGAGCGGGGCACCGATGCGCATAGGTGGAGACCCTCATTCTCTCCTTGGAGGCCCAGATGCAGTCCCATATGTCACGTGCCTCCACCGCCCAGTCTGCCACCCTAGAGTCGGTGGATGACACGGGCATGGGCACAGGGACACGAGGATGCTGGCCGTAATTAAGGAGGAACGGGGTCTGCCCAATTGAGTCGGCTATGGCGTTATACAGCGCAAATTCCACCCACGGTAGCAAGGATGCCCAGTCATCCTGCCTGGCGGAGATAAAATGTCGCAGATATGTGACCAGGGTCTGGTTGGCCCTCTCTACCAACCCGTTTGTCTCGGGATGGTAAGCTGAAGAGAGATTTAGCTCTATGCTGAGCAGACAACAAGACAAAGCTCTCTCTAGAACCGAGACGCGAACTTGGGACCCCGATCACTGACTATTTTGTCAGGCATGCCATGTAGGCGAAAGACATGTTTGATGAACAACACCGCCAAAGCCCATGCAGAAGGTACCGCGGAAGAGGCACCAAGAGCACCATTTTAGGGAAGTGGTCGATGAGTACCCAGATTACGGTGCAGTTACGAGACTTTGTTAAACCCACCACAAAATCCATCCTGACCATCTTCCAGGGCCTATCTGCCACTGGCAGGGGGTACAATAAATCAGCTGGCCATTGCCGATAGATTCTGGGCGCCGGAAACACAAGCCAGAATATAGTCTCCGACGTCACGAGCCATATGCGACCACCAGTATGTCCTCGCCAGGAGCTCAGTTGTCCTCTTAGTCCCAAAATGTCCACCCACCTTGGTCGAATGAGCCCAAGAGAGAACCTAGTCTTGCCCGGAGGCACAGAATCTAACGAAACAGAAGCCACAGTTCTCAGGCTCTCTGAAGGAACAATAAGCCGAGGTTCCTCTCCCTCCTCAGATGATACTACGGAATTGGAGAGAGCATCGGCACGAGTGTTCTTCTCCCCAGAGAGAAAATGGAGGATGAAGTTGAAACGGGAGAAAAACAGGGACCATCTGGCCTGGCGAGAATTTAGCTGCTGGGCTGTCTGCAAGTAGATAAGTTTTTTATGGTCGGTGAATACTTGGAAGGTGTAACGGGCCCCCTCCAGGAGATGTTTCCACTTAGAAAAGGCCAATTTCATTGCTAGCAACTCCCTGTCCCCGATGGAATAATTTTTCTCTGCCGGTGAGAAGGTCTTGGAGAAAAAGAAGCAATGGTGTTTCCGACCTTGAGCATCCTTTTGAAAGAGGACGGCTCCAGCAACCAAGGGAAGAAGCATCCACCTCCATGATAAAGGGTTTATCGACATCGGGGCGATGTAAAATGGAAACGCTAGCGAAATGTGACTTTATAGACAGAAAGGCCTTGAAGACCTCCTCCGACCATAATTTGAGGTTAGCTCCTTTCTTGGTGAGGGCAAACAGGGGAGCTACCAAAGTTGAGAAGTGGGGAATGAACTGGCGATAGTAATTGATGAACCCCATAAAGCGCTGCACCGCTTTAAGAGAATGAGGTTCTTGCCAATCCATCACAGCCTGTAGCTTGGCAGGATCCATGGCCAATCCCTGGGCCGAGATGATATAGCCCAGGAAAGGCAGTGTCAGCAGTTCCTGCATGATGAAGGCATTGAAGCTATGGACTGGCCTGCTCGTTCCCCAAACCTGAATCCGATTGAGTACATCTGGGACAGCATGTCTCACTCCTTCCACCAACGTCAGATTGTCCAGTAGTTGACGGATGATTTAGTCCATGTCTGGGTGGAGATCCCTCAGGAGAACATCCGCAACCTCATCAGGAGCATGTCCAGGTGTTGTAAGGAGGTCATACAGGCACGTGGAGGCCACATTCAATATTGAGCATCATTTTGACTTGTTTCCACTTTCATTTTGGGGGTCTCTCCAAATCCAGGCCTCCATTGGTTCAAAAATTTGATTTTCATTGATGATTTTGTGTGATTATGTTGACAGACAGCACATTCAACTTTGTACACCACAAAGTATTCAATGAGGATATTTCATTCATTTAGATCTAGGATGTGTTATTTGAGTGTTCCCTTTATTTTTTTGAGCAGTGTATAATGTTAGGGTTGGCGGAACGAACCACATTAAATATATATATATAATAATTAATAAGGTGCGTTCGCAACCCGGGGTCCACCATGCAGAGATGGAACCTGCTGCTAAGCAATGGCGGAACACGATGGCGGTTGAACGCCGAAAACACACAGGTTAGATGTCACCCAGTGTGAACAGTGGCGAACTTTGTTACTTCACAGAGCCGCTGCAACAAAGTAATATCACGCTGTCCCCTGTCAAATGCCACAGGACATAGCTGATATGGCGTGAGTGAGGTCTCTAGGCTTAACCCCTAGAATGAAGGGACTTGAGTCTGACCGGACCCACAATGCGCACGGCGTCGCACAAGCGAGGCCACTACTTGGCGCTGTGTGGTAGCAAAATACAGCTAACTAAAGCACACCACAAGTTGGCGAAAAACAAGAGCAAAAGCTCGACTGACCGCAGTGCGGTACCAAAAGGTGTGTGAAAGAGCAAGTGGATTGACTGTGCCCTGTAAACAGCGCATGCTAAGCAGCACACGTGGCTGAGACAGGCGCTAGGTCAAGACGAGTAAAAAGCTGCTGACTAAGGAAAACTAGACGATCACACACGCCGACAGTGTGGCAGGTTCTCGGCCCAAACACACATGCATACACAGAGTGGTAAAGTATCCACACGCGCACACAGCACATGGTTTTATACTGGTGCACGGCCGTGCATTCCTTTTATAACCGCAGCCTTCCAGGACCTTGCTGATGGCCCAATCCAAACTGCTTGAGGACCTGAGCATGTGACCTCCGACCGCCAATGAGCGGTTGTCTCACGGGCATGCTCAGATGGAGAAAAGCAGGACTTAGTCCCAGGAGCTATAGCTGAACCTGGGGCGGCAGCAGCAACCAAACGCATAGCCTAAGCAAGACGCTGGGACCGACGTCTCCGCTGAGCAGGATCCTCTGCGTCTGGAGAAGAATGGGAGACTGCAGAGGACATGGCTTGAGACTCCCCCTGTGCAGCGGCGAGATCTCGACGCTTAACAGATATAACTTGCGTTTATGAAATAAAACGGAAATATGGTGAAAATTTTCAAACTTTGAAGTTTTATGCCCTTAACCCCTTTCTGCCATCGGACGTACTATCCCG
>VIAB01012354.1:18534-32495 GCA_009801035.1 Oophaga pumilio
AGATAAAGGGGAGATGTTGTGGACAAATCTCACAGGTGTTACCAAAAATTCCTGGAATGCAGGCCCCCCCAACTTTTTCTTGCCTTAGCATAAAGATTCCAGAGAAATATTTAGAAAGCTGCAATAGGCATCAATTGGACATAGAATGTTGAAAAAAAAAATTGTGGTTATGAAAATAAAAAATTACACAACTTTCAGAATTTTTTTTATATATATCTAAGCTGTTTTACTATTAAGGGTATGTTCACATTACATTTTTTTTCTTCCATTTTTTCAAACAGAAGACACTTTTTTTCTAACCCTTAGCAGTTTTTTTTTTTTTTTACTTTCCTGCAGCTCTTTGTCAATGTTTTTTCTGCTAGCGCTTTTTTCTCTGCATTTTTTGGATATCTTGTTAGTTACGTTCTTTTTTAATGCATTAGGCAATCAATAAAACACACAATTTTTAAGGCGAAAAGGCTGAACCTCATACTCAAAAAGCCGCCAGCCTTCACAATGATTCTATTGTACAAATATACAGTAGAATGTATATCTCACTTTTTTTAAATGCTGGGGCCGACGTGGGGTCGTGTAGGAATCAGACACTCCTAGTTCATTAAGAGGCTATGGACAGCAAAGATGGTAACATAAACCTGCAGAGTTGATTAGAACGTAGGCCTTTTTCTCATATAACAACAACGCATAATTTGCATAAAACTGAACAATCACTTTAGGGTACACAACGAAGATTACACCAGAACTCTGGATGAAAAAACAACCGCAAAAGCGCTTCATAAAATGAGCGTAATTCACAGCAATGTCAAAACGACATTACTGTGCAGATGTTCTGTCTTATGTCACTTCTTTTAAGGGGCTTTCTTTAAAAAAGTGCCATGCTCATTGTTCTGTCGGCTTCAGCTCGGAAGTCACCCACTCACTCTACACCGCACAGAGCAAACGGCGCCGGCAGCGGAGCCACCGTAAAATGATCGCTTGAAGGAGATGGACGCCAGCGTTTTCCTGAAGCAGCTTCAGCTTTGGAAACTTGGTATCTAATCTATGTGCACATACCCTTAGGTTAGGGGCTAGGGTTAGGGTATTTGCAAATGGCGTCTTTTTCCGGTGGATTTGCTTCATAACCCACCTGAAAAAGCACCAAATGAACATATGCACCGCAATGTAAAAACGGCATTGCTGTGCATATATTCAGTATTTTGAGCTTCCTTTAACGACTTCAGGTTTGGAAAGTTGTGAAGTGGTTAAAAGATGTGATCTTACTATTCTTCATTTGCCTTCCGCTAGTTAAGCCAAAATGGCCGGCAACAAAGACGTTAAAAATGACCAGAAATATGCCAAAGAAGATGTTTCAGGAAAAAACACCACCTGCTTTTTCCCAAAGCGCCTTCCTGTAGCAAAACTCGTCAGGTACGCTGGCATCTATGACTATGAGACATAACTTTAGGGTATGTGCACACAGAATCTCCTTGCAGAGTTTTTTTGAGCAGAAATTGAGTAGAACCTCCAAGCTTTTGAGCTGTTTTGAGTTTTTGAGGAGGATTTAGAGACTTTATTTACTAAAAACTCTTCTAAAAACTCTGAATGTACACAGCCCAATGCTGAGTCTTTTGAGAGAGAATCTGCTCCAAAATCCTCCTAAAAAAATGGTACAAATACTCTCTGAATACTCTTCCTATTCAATTAAATGAAAAATCCACTTTGATTAATCATTCAAGTTTTTTAGCTTTTGGAAACTTCACCATGGATAAAAAAAAATAGTGAATGTCAATTCTTTGAGGCAGACTTCTCGTGGATTCTGTCTCAAACTTGACAATGTCAGGTCATAAGGCTGAAAAACACAATGTGTGTTATCCGTGTTAAACACCAGTCTCAGATAATTATTTTGTTCTCCCCCTTCTTTCCTTCCTTCTCCCTTCCCAGTTTATTTTTTCCCTATACAGTAATCCTTCCCCCTTCTATTTCTCATCTTTTCCTTCCCCCTTTCCTTTTCCTATTTTCTTTCCCTTTTCCTCCTTTTTCTTTCCCCTCCCCTCCCATTCTTCTCTCTTCCTCTTTTTTTTCCTTCCCTTTTCCTCTCCTCTTCCTTACCTTACACCTTCTCCTTTAGTTTCATTTAGCTTGTGATAGTATAGCTTGTTTTTTCTTAGCTTATATTCTTGCACTGCTTTTTTTCATTATCATATGTCTTTTAACCCCTTTATATTTTTACTCTCCCCCCACTATGTAAAAATCTCTCTTAATAAAAGCTATTTCAACAAAAAAAAGTGCAATATGGAAAAAATAAAACTTCAAAACCTCGCCAAAACCCCAGCAATGAGTAAACTTGCTCATCACTATCAAAGACCACAAAATGGAGCATTCCCTGAAACAGATTCCTCTTAAAAACTCATCGGATTTTTTTGCACTCAAAAAAACTTTGTGTGAACCCGGCCCTAGTATTTTTAAACTGCTTTATAGCCATTTTTCAACACTTTAGTGCATTGATCCCTAATACGTTAGTTTGGGAAATTTTGGTGGGATGCTCTGTAACTTTACACAGGGGCATCTGCTCCTCAGCGTAACATCTTTTTATGGTGGGGAAATGATCAATGCTTTTGTGTGTTGTGCTGGCAGTTATCAAATTTCTGCCTTCTGCCGCCACTGAAGTTAAGAGCGGATTTATGCCTTTAATCTGCTGTGCGTGCATGATCCCAAATCTGAGGGCATTCTCTGTAGGGGATATTCAGGCTCACAGTGCCGGTCATTGTACCACACAAGACATTTGAACACAGTATCCTCATTACTGACCTTCCGTGGCCCAAAGCAGAGGTCAGAGAGCAGATGATCTTTCATTCATTCCCTATGACCTAAAACCATAAGGCAGATGGATAGTGCTTGAGGGCCACTTAGATATTTATGGGAGGTCTGTGCTGAACTGATATTGTCTTCCAGTGTGACTACTGGCAAAGTTTATATAACATGTTGTAATGGAGAAATTGGTGGCCATTGTGTGAGATATACAGTGTTTGACCTCTACCTGTAATGTTAAGCTTGGTCTAATGTCAGGGTCACCAAAATAGAAGACCTCTAGCTGTAGAATACACCTTGATCTGACAATGTTCACCTGTGATCATGGCGAGTCGTGAGTTTGGTGCTGTTTTAGGACAGTCTGTAGTCTGTGATCCAGACACTCTTTCACTCACCAAAACCTCCAGTAAAATACTACCTGGGATATTCTGCTCTTCTCTTGATAACTAAGTGGTAGAGCTTGGGGTTTTTCTTCTCGGACCTTCTTTTAATCAACTGGCCCGGTGCGACATCACATATGTTTCACGCCATAATGATGACATTGCAAAATCGGAGAAATGAGCTGGAGCATAAGTTGGTATATGTGAGTAAGAGCATGTTCACACTGTGGCCATTTCACAGACAAAACCCAAGAAAAAAACAAATTGAGAATATACGCTATAGTAAGTAAATTAAACTAAACAGTAATCATAGAATCATAGATGGTAGAGTTGGAAGGGCCATCTGGTCCAACCCCCTGCTCAATGCAGGATTCACTAAACCATCCCAGACAGATGTCTGTCCAGCCTCTATTTGAAGACTTCCATTGAAGGAGAACTCACCACCTCTCATGGCAGCCTCATTGATCACCCTCACTGTCAAAAAGTATTTTCTAATATCTAATCTGTGTCTTCTCCCTTTCACTTTCATTACGTCACTTCTCGTGTTTCCATGTGCTAATGAGAATAAGGATGTTCTCTCTACACTGTGACAGCCCTTCAGATATTTGTAGACAGCTATTAAAGTCTCCTCTTAGCCTTCTTTTTTTGCAAGCTAATAATACATGTAAATAATATAGGGTACTTATAGGGTACTTAATGTTGTTTTGATAAAAAAAACATAAAAACCATCTCACCACGACTATGTGTACCCAGTCGAGACAAGCCTAGACTGTCTCTAGTATTAAAACCTTACTTTGTGCCACCCGACACCAATGAAAAACAGCAATTGTCATACCAGTGTCGATGGTTACAATATTAGGGGAACCATCTTCCTTTATCCAAATTGCAATCACCTTTGATTGCACTGTTAAAGGGGATACATAATCAAAGATCCAGTAGCTGACATCAGTACTGTCAGGGCACCATGATGTGCAGGTAACTTTATTATTATTTTTTTTTTATATATATCGCTAACATATTCCACAGCGCTTTACAGTTTTCACACATTATCGTCTCTGTCCCCAATGAGGCTCACAATCTAGATTCCCTATCAGTATGTTTTTTTGGAATGTGGGAGGAAACCGGAGTACCCAGAGGAAACCCACGCAAACACGGGGAGAACATACAAACTCCTTGCAGATGTTGTCCTTGGTGGGAGTCGAACCCAGGACTCCAGCGCTGCAAGGCTGCAGTGCTAAACACTGAGCCACCGTGCTGCCCCCTGCCCAGGTAACCAACAATTGCACTCTACATTTTGGTGTACAAAATTTTTAAATTTTTTTTAGTTCCGTCTCTGGGTCCACCCAGGAATGCACCTCCAAAATACCCAATTTAAGTAGGGTTAACAGAAGCTAGCTCCCTTTTTGGTGGAATCTGTGGATTGCCCTAATAAAATCAGGAGCGTTTGCAGGTATGTCACACCACAAGATCGGACATTTATGCTCCATCCTCAGGAATGACATTAAAATGTTTAGGATTGCCCCATGAATGATCACTTTTGGGTACGGTTTAATAATTATCGGCCCTTTTGTGATCTAGTTTTAAGGAAAGTCGAGGCAAAATTGAGACTGCTGGCATGTATGATGTTAAGGTTATGTTAAGGGGTTAAACGGTAAAAGGATCTACATGTTTACGTCCAACCAAAGTTCTTTCCCCTTCTTGCTTGGCCATGCCAAAGGTCCACCGAGTTTTCTGCAGTTATTTTATGCTGACAGACTCCCTTTAAATCGATTGTAAATGACAGTAAAAGTGGGAGAAATTTTCAGCAATCAGTTTGTGTCATTCCCCATTTCAGACTTTCAGTATTCATCAAATAAAGAAAGTAATCTGTAATCTATGGTTATAAAATTGACAGGGGAAACTCCAAGGAGAATGGTGATCACCAGCATAAATCATTCATGATAAAGCATTAACTCGTAGTGATCGGACCTGAGTTTAACAAAACAGCCAACAAAGGAAAGACAATCATTAGGGGATTATCTGCAGGAAGAGCTAATGAATAATTAGAAAGGGTTCATTGTAATCAAGACACGTGTGCTATAATGCAAAACGTGCTACAGTTTTATAAACAATATGAGCCAAAGGGTAGTGGCAAAACAAATCACTCCTCTTGTCTTTACCCTCTTTATTAAAAAAAGACCTGTCACTTTCCATAAATATCCATTTTTTTTTACGTGGAGTAAATGCCATTCTTCTAAATCTGTCTCTCCCTTCCTGAGATATGGTCCTCTCTGTCCTATGTGTAAATCAAGTACTTTTATTACCAAGTGAGCGTGGTCCTCAACTCTTTTCTGTGGGAATCTTCTTGAGGACCATGCCCAGTTGGCTGAAAAGACCAGATCTATATGCAGGAAAGTGGGGATCATATCTCAGGAAAGGTGAGGTGCACAAAACAAAAGAAAAACAACACTAGATTTAAAATAAACCATTTATGGCAAGTGATAGGTCCTCTTTGAAGCATAATAAGGCTAGACGGAAAATAAAGCCATGAGATAGCAGCAGTGTAGCTAGCATGTCGTGAGTTGATGCAAATATGTAGTGTGTGCCATTTTTTTAAACTCAAGGAAGAGAGTGAAGAAGAGAGTTCTAGCCTGGGTGCAATCTACTAACTATGAATGGGTGAAGCCATGAAGAAATTGATAATATGTTGGTGGGGTAATCTATTAGCCAATATGCAACAAAAAAGGCATACCCAAGCCTATTCAATAAAAAAAGAGTATGGGAGTCTACAAGTCGCCATTTCTAACCACAATGGTTCTTTATAATTACCAGATTATTGTTATAGGACCTCTCCCTATATAGAAAACATGTACACCTCCACAGATGATCAATAAGTTGTAAATCATCCTCCCAAAAAGTATTTTCTAGTAAAAAGTTGATTTTCTTCAAAGTCAGCTCCAAATGGTGCTGTTTTCTACTGGACTTTTAGAGCCTATATTCTGTCTCAACATGGAGCCACCAGAGGATCTTGTCTTATTCTAGTGGGGGCAGCCCAAGCCTACCTTCAAATCCTAAAGAATCTCCAGTTAGGACAATTTTTCTATTGTTACCTATCATTCCTGGCTCAAGTGCCAGGTTCTGCATTCTCCTCCTTCTTCGTTCAGCTCCCTCTGTTCTTCTGTGCCTCGGTTTGCCATGGGAAACCAGCATGGTCCTGTGAGGTAACACTTCTAGGTTCTATAGGCCAACTCAGGCAGCAGGATGCAACCTGAGTATTCAGGTAGGTGGTGCCCTCACTAATACCAAGGATTGGTTTCCAATTTGGTTTGGATACAGAAAAGTCAGCTCTGCTACACCACTGAATAACTTTACTTCACTGCTGGTCAATTCTGCCTGTACTCAGTGACAAATCCAGCTCTGCTACACTGCTGACCAGTTTTACCTGGAGTCTGTGACAAACTCTACTTTGCTATATTGCTGGGTAGCTCTGTTACACCGTAAGCAAATTTTGCATGGACTCTCTGACAAATGCAGCTCTGCTATATTTACTGTAGGTAACCCTGTCTAACCATTGTGTCAGAGCTACCTTGGACTCTATGACAAACTAAGTGTAGTACCCCAAAGCAGATGCATTTGTTCCAAGATCTGGGCAGGTAAGTGTTGCTGCCTTTTTGTTTGCTGTTTAGGTAAAGTGAGATGGTGCAGACCAGAAAACTTCTAGAAGCAATGTGCATATGAAAACCTCATCGGCAGATTACATGTACACCTGCCCCTTTAGGTGGAGTCAGAGTGTATGCAAGGCCTTCCTGCAAGGAGCAGACAAAGAAATGTGTGTGAGGAAAGATGCCCAGCAGACATGCTGTGATAGCATGGAGCTGAGGAGATAAGAGATACCTGGACCTCCTTATCCTCTGCAAAGATAAAGTCTAAAGCTGAGGAAGCAGATAGGAGAGAGTCCATAACTCCCCGATATGAAGCAAAAAGGTCTCAGCAGTCAGCATGGACCAGGATCATACAGCTAATGCAGATAAGAGCAGCTAAGGAATCAGTGCCCTTGGGATACGTACAATTGCACCATGACCTTGCCTGAGAACTGCCATCTCACTTTACAGTAACTGTGCTTGCTGCAATAGACTGTAAACTGTGTTCAAGACCATTAAGATAAATGTACCTGTGATCCTTAAACAAATGGTTACAATTAATCCGTTTACCCTGTTTCTTGGACTAATTGGCATTCACCACATTACATCTCACTACCAAGGAGCAAAGGTCAATTAAGTGCACCCTGGCTTCACAAATCCTTTCCTTTTGTCACTGCCATGGCGGAGTGGTAACTTCAGCACATCAACGTGGCATTACATAAGCTCAACTACTTAGCTGAGTCAACTTTACCAAACTCTACTAATCCACTTGATGAGTTTTGCCTCAGAACCTCCTGCGTCACTCAGCTCTACTTCTATGGTTCATTGTTGCTGAGATAAATATGCTATATCACTGTCCAACTTTGTTTTACCAGTTGCTGGGACTTTCACTCTACATAGTCACTCCCAATAGTCCAGTTCTTTTCCTTCAGTTGCTATCCAGATGGATTTGCCTCTGCTAGATCTGTAGCACCAACTCCATTACAACTGCTTGTCCAGACAAAGTCTCCGACATCCAACTCTACCCAGGTGAGACATAACATCTGTAAGCTTCACCAAATTGACTATTGTGGTTTGGAAACAATCTTCTTAACATTTTCTACGTGTCTTAAAAAAACAAGAACCACTAGTGGGTTATGTGGAATTTTTTTTGGTCTGCTGGTGCTCTGGATGGAAAGGTCCCTGCTTTCCATTTTTATTTATTTACTAATTGTTTTGGAAAGTAAGACAAGCTCCTTGGCCTTGCACATACGTAGAGGTTTCCTGAAGCCATATGTTGCATTGTAGGAGGGGTGGATGAGTGTTATTTGAAAAAAAAAAATAACCCTCTTTTGGTAGAAATATTAGGGGAACATTGGCATATTAATATTAGGCATCCATTTCTCATTAAAGTAGCTCTATAGTTGCATGAATTGTTTTTCCATGGTCCCTGAAGTCACATAAAGTACGGCAGCGCAAGAAGTATTTCACTATTTTGTAGTCCTTGCTCAGGGAGTTTTTACTATTACCTAATGTTTCCATACCGAGTTACTGTAACAGCCCTATAAATGGCACCTTTCATGAGCCAGTTTTTGAGCATAGTACTTTATTTTTGTAGCACACTGGTGGAATCCCTTTTTTCTCTGAAAATATCCCTTCTGTCTGGGAACGTTTACAAAAGCCAAAAGCAGGATTTTTCAACACACATCTCAGCTGAAATAAATTGTAACCCAGCTCCGAATGGCAGCTCCACAATTATGTACAGCGACTCTGGGGATCATTTATGAACCGGATAACTTATATAAATGTGCACCATTATTTTCTATTTTTGCTTAAACATGCCATCTGTGTGCCAGGGGGCAGATGCCAGACAGATAGCTCATCAGAGTTTTTCATCTGTTTGGAACATTTCACGAGAGTTTGCATTTATGCCTATTTTATATTGGTATCCTCCGTGTTTACTCAGCATCAATATGACTGCAAAGCAATCTGATTGACATACCGTATATATCTACATGATAGCCTGTAGGCATTACCCACATTTACACGGCTAAGCTACATGCAGGCACTCATTGTACCCTGTATGGTGCCTTCATGAGGTCAATGCATTCTTTACGAAAAGCAATGCCCAGGTCATGTAGTGGCAAACTATAGGATTCAGACTATGCATCTATAAAACACAGAACCATAATGCGGCCATATGAAATAAACCAAAGGTTGAGTTTTTTATGGTTTTCCTTGGTGGGTGTAAATGTCTTTTTTATTCCTCCCCTGGTTAGGTAAATTCTCAAAGCCCTTGGTCCGGATGAGTGCACAGATTGATGATGTTGATGCAGCGAAATTAATTGGTTGAAGCAATGAAGGCTGTAGAGGTAGGTGGAAGCTGGATGCCATCTGGAAGAACGGAGGCAGTAGAGACTGGAAGTCAGCTTGAAGAATAGACTATAAAGGCAGGATGGCACCTAGAAGAGTGGACACTGCAGAGGCAGGGTGGAAGTTGGAAGAATGGAGTCTTTAGAGGTGGGATGGCAGCAGGTGGAAAGGATACTATACAGGCGAGATGGCAACTGAAGGAACGGAGGCTGTAGAGGATGGAAGGCAGTGAGAAGAACAGAGGCTCTAGAGCTAGAAAAATGGAGGCTTTTGAGGTGGGATGGCACCTGGAGGAATTGAGGCTGTAGAGGCAGGGTGGAAGTTGGAAGAATGGAGTCTCTAGAGGTTGGATGCAGCTGGTAGAAAGGGTGCTGTAGAGTTGAGATGGCAGCTGAAGGAATGGAAGTGTAGAAATGTGATGGCAACTGAAGAAATGTAGCTGTAGATGCAGGATTACAGCTGGCGGAATGGAGGCTGTTGTGGCAGGATGGCAGTTGGGAGAATAAAATCGATAGTGGTGGGGTTGCAGCTCGATGGGTAGTAGATTGTAAAGGCTGGATGGCAGCTAGAAGAATAGAGGCATTTAGAGTCCGAATGACAGCTGAAACAATGGACATTGTAGAGACAGGATGGCAGCTGGAAAATCGGCAGCTGAAGTGGTGGGATGGCAGCTAGAGGAATGGAGAATGTAGAGGTGGATGGCAGCTGGTAGAATGGAGGTTGTTGAGACTGGAGATTCAGTGTAGGAAGACTAATGAAGCAGAGTTGGACAATGACACGGTACAGTAATGTTGTTGATGTAGGGCAGTTGAGTAGGCAAGGAGGTTCAAGGAAAAGAAAAGGCAGGAAAGAGTTATGGCAGAGCTCAGCAGCACATCAGAGATGGATATATGAAATGACTCACGTGTGTTCATGTAGCAGAGCCATACAGTACAGCAAAGCTGTGCATGTACGAGGCACACATGGAGCAACGTAGCAGGGCCGAGTCACATAGCATTGGTGGGTTTGTCAGGAGGCACACTTGTGGCAATGTAGCAGAGCCCAATAATGTACTGACCTGCAAATGTCAATAGGCAAACTTGTGGCAATGTAGAACACAACTATTGTATATCTTGGTTTGTCTGGAGGTACACTTTTTCAGAGAGGGTTTAGGGTATGTGTTCATGGTAGAGCATAATAATACATCAATAATCAGATGGCGATCCTTGGCTGACCTATAAGGCCGGAGGGCATGACGTCAGAAAGCTCACTGAGCAGAGAGAAAGGCAGCAGCATGAGGAATAAGAAGCAATCAACGCTGGATGCAGGAGAGAAGAGTAACACATTACATGGTTATGAATTAATGTGATCACAACAATTTAAGAAGGATGGACAAATCCGTAAGTCTATGTGTTTTGTGATTTGCAACTCTCACGCCCTGACTGGTTGGCTCGAGCAAGACAGACGGGCACGGCTGGCACACTGACGAGGCAGACAGGCATGAAATAGACTAGAAGAACTGGAACCATTAAGGGTAGGACAGGAACACAGGCAGGTACAGGTAAGACAAGGAATCAGATAGGGACCAGTTCAGACTGGAGCGACAAAGACCCGCAGGGTGCGAGATGAAGGCAGAACAGAACCACAAGGTGCGGAATGGGAACAGAGCCAAACAGCAGGTTGCGGAGCAGGAGTGCAGAGCAGAACCACAGGTTGCGGAGCAGGAGAAGAGAGCAGAACCGCAGGTTGCGGAGAGCAGAGCAGAGTGGAACCGCTGGGTGCGGCGGGCAGAGCAGAGCTGCAGGTTGCAGTGAGCAGAGCAGAGCCACTGGATGCAGCGAGCAGAGCCGCAGGTTGCAGCGAGCTTAGCAGAATCGCAGGTTGCGGCGAGCAGAGAGCAGAGCAGAACCGAACGACACACGTACTTGCCATGAAGTACCAAGTGAACACCAGGGACACTATCGTTGTGCAGCAACAACCAGATAGTGACGAGTGATGGTACAGGATCTGCGATAAACAGGATAAGACACAAGGAAAGATACAGCAGGGAAGGAAAGTTTACAGACAAGGATACAGACAGGTTCAGGTATGAGAACAGACAAGAATGGACACGGGAACAAGTACAGGAAAGGGATTCAGGCCTGAGTATGCAGCCATCAGGGAGGCAGGAAACAAGATAAACAAGCACAGTAACAGGTGTGGGTATGCAGCCCTCAGAGAAGGCGGAAAACATGACAGGACCTGGCAACTCAGCAGCAAGACACTGACTGAGGGACTTTGTTGCTCAGGCATCTCCAAGTGGGTGGAGATGCCTTAAGTAGTCGATACCTCTTGGCAATAGGCTGGGGACATATTAGGAGAGCGTACACTGTCTCTATAAGACTCAGGAAGTTCCGGGGCCGCCGCCCTAAGCATACAGCCAGGAAGCAAGGACATGAGGTTCACAGCAAGGAGCCGGCAGAGGACAAAACTGACAGCATGGCCCGGAGTGGTGAGTAAGATTGGAGATGAGAAGCCATGCAGTGATGCCGGCAGGGATGTTACATGATTACTCTTGATTACTCTTGACCAAGGGCTGCTTGACCAATTGGATTAAAAGTTCTTTTACTAAATGGGTTGTCCACTTTAGACTTCTCATTTAATAGGGCTCTTAACAATAAGCTGATCACCTACCATACCAAACATTAAGTGTTCAATATCCCTGCAGTGGCACAATGGGAAAAAAGTTCTGTAATACACAATGACCTTTCACATCAGTCAGATGTAATGCAGAACAAGACAGACCCATCAGAAGCTGCCTATAGGAAGAAGCCAGTGGTCGGCCGTATACCGTTTCCTTATGACCACAATGTTAGAAAACTAAAGAGGGGGATTTACTTAAAGGGCTATACTGCTCCATTAAATAGAAGAAGAAGATTAAGGCCTATTCCAAATTATACCTAGAAAATGGGTTAGTATAGGGGTGTGAAGCAACACAGGTGAGAGGGGGACTTTTATAATGCAGTTCCCAAAGTAAGCCATGCAAAAATGTATTCACACTGGATGGCCTCTTTATAAGAGCCCCACATCTAGTAGCGGGTTGGACCTCCTCTTGCCATCAAAACTGTAGCTAGTTGTTATGGCATAGATTCCACTAGGTGGAAATTAGATGGAGGTGCTGAGATGCAGCCATTCTACTTCCTCGCAGTGATTCTCCATAGGTTTAAGACCCGGGAAGCAAGGAAAACTCACTCTCATGTTTTTCGAACCCAAGTCATGACTATAAAATACTTGTGGCATGGTGCATTGTCCTGCTGAAAGTGTACATCTGCCATAGGATATATAGCTGCCATGAAGGGATGAACTTGGTAAGTAATAATGCTAAGGTAAGTCCTGCTGTCTAAATGTTCATCCACAGGTATCAGAGGACCTAGGCTGTGCCAAGAAAATATTACCCACACTATTACTCCACTTTCACCAGTTTGAATTTTTGACACCTGACAGAAAAGGATCATCTATGCCTGATACATGTGTCAAATACTGACTCTCCTATCAGCATGGTGCAACATAAATTTGGCGTCCAGGCCTGAGTAGGCAATGATTTTCCACAGTAATTGTTATTTTTGGTCAATGGAGCCTTGCCTGTTTCTCTTTCACAATAATTGTACCAGAGCTGGACAGCCATTCGTATCGCACCATCTAAGAAATGAAGAGTTGTACATTTGGGCACGTAAGTAGGATGGCACGTTAGTTGGATATATTTTCTATTGCAATTTGCTTGGCTGTGCAATTCATTAGAACAATTTTTGACATCCTTCGCTGACCCCTTTTATTAAGTTGTTTACGTAAAGGTTTTGTCCAAGCTGGGCCCAATTCTGCAGTTACTCTTGTTTGTGAATCCTCATAGTGTGTGCTGTGTACACTGTCAGAACTCTCTGGTGCCGGGTAGGGGTTGGGCTGTCATGTGATTACAAGTATGCGTTATAAATATTCTTGTGGTCACATTCCGACTAGGCTTGTCCAGCCTTGCTCAACTCACTTGTATTGAGCGAAGCTGCACACGTCTAGTCGGCATGTGACCAAATATATGCAAATTACATGCTTGCGTGCATGACGACCCTGCAGAAATCTTTCGGTATCAACACTACACTACACATAGAGTGACTGCAGACTTCAGTCCTAAGCCTGGACAACCCTTTTAAACAGGATTCCACTATACTGGATGTTTTTCCTTGATCATGCCATTCTCACTATACTTTCGATGTGAATACTTTTCCGTCCAATTATGACAAGAGCATTCTTCCTTCTGGCTAACACGGTACCACAATATAATTTATTATTGTACATCACTATACTTTCAAAATTTTGCACAAAAAAAATCAAAATCACTTGATTTTCTCATTGTAATGTGGATTCACACTTGAACTGATCCAGAAAAAACTTTGCTCGATTGATTTCATACTTCATTCTGGAGTCACTTATCTGGTTTCCATACAGGGAATTGTGTAATAATGTTGTCATACAAATGTAAATACTATAAGAATAATTAAAAACTTTTCAAAAAAACAATCTAGCGTGTTTTTTTATTTCACCGCTGGAGTGCCATCAGTTAATACATGCTCCCTACCTCGAGTAAAATACTTTCAAGCCGCCGTTTTCTGCTGTTCCCGGCACATCTCTGTTTGTCTTCTGGAGATTGTTACCTGCCAGATCGCTTCAGTGTTTGCTGGGCAGATCGGAAGTCGCTTCTCAATGAAACGCCAAGAGGAGAACTAGGTTATCATAGATTTAGGGCTCATTCAGACATCTGATTTTATCGCATATGCCAAACAAGGCAAACCTTTACTGTTCCACCACCCCAACCACT